>VURO01030527.1:0-10836 GCA_015108175.1 Pelvicachromis taeniatus | reverse complement strand
CCTACAACCAAATATGAACAGTTGGAAAGAGGGTTAGCTTAACAAACCATAACTTCCAAGCTAGCAAGCATTCTCAATTCATGCTAGTAACTGTGCCTATAACACATATGCAGCACACACGTACTACATATTTAGAAAATCTAACAAAAACATAATGATAACAATAATTGAACTAAAAAACACACCAACAAAAGCATCAGGGGGGCTATATTTACAGCATATGTGTTGAAAAAGAAGTCACACCAATCTCTCCCACAGGGGACTTGCAGAAAAAGGGGAGAGGCCAAAGGAATGCACCAAATTTATAGGGTTACACCAACAAAGAAGAAGGATAAGGAGGGGCTCTAACTGATACGAACTTATATACAGAGGTCCTAAATGTCAGGTATAAAAGGAGTGGGGGTTTAGAACACATTGTGTAATTATTACAGTATATGTATTTATGACCCGGTTACGTGTGTGTGCGTAATAAGCAACAAAGGACAAAATAGCTCTACAGTAAAAAGCAGTTTCCTCAGTATTGGGGCACTGTGTATTTTTCACATACAGCTGGGAGAAATAATTATTTTACCCTCGACTGAATATGTACGTTTTCTCCTTTTCAAAGGAATGAATAGTCCTTAATTTTTATGGTACCGTTAGTTTAATTTTAGTGGAGAGAAACCAAATATCAACCAAAAATACCCCACGCCCCCCCCAAAAAAAACAAAACAAAAAAAACCTCACATTACCAGAATTCTGCTCCCACAGTTAACCAGTCTATTACATCTATTGCTTGTTATATGTATAAAGCACACCTGTCCACAAAATCAGCTTCTTCTATTCCTACCTCTCCATCACGATTGGGCAAGACCAAAGGATGTCAAGGATAAGACTGTAGACCTTAACAGAGCTGGAATGGACTTTGACGCTGTCAGCAAGAAGCTTGGTGAGAGGTGACAACAGTTGGTGCGATGATTCGGAAATGGAAGAAATATAAAATAACTATCAATCACTCTCAGTCTGAAGCGCCATGTGAGATTTTGCCACACGGGGTAAGGATGATCGTGAGAAAGATGATGGATCTGAAATCTTGCAGTCCCTCTGCCCATGAAGGCTCATACATGTATAGGGCTTCTGAACTTTGCTAGAGTTCTTTGGCATCAACTCGATCCGCCGTGTTTGGAGGAAGAGAAATGCTGAGTGTGACCCAAAGAAGAAGGAGCTGAAGGTTCAAGGCACCATGAGGCAGCCAGGAAACTATAAGAGGAGCGGTCCAGTATCCCTCCTGCGTGCACACCTGGTGACCTACTTCAAGAAATATCTTACAGCTTACCAACAAGGATTTCTCCATAAAATTAGTCACATTTTGTTTGGTGATCAAATACTTTTTTCACTCAATGACATGCTATTCAATCAATAATTCTGTCTCTTTCCATTAAAAAAGAAACTAACATAAAATTAGAGACTGCTCATGTAAGTGAGCACACTACTGGGGACTGTTGGATATCACACGACAAACAACCACCTTAACAATCCTGCTAATGTTTAATAAAACATTACTGGTCACATATCAATCCTCAACACTGATTGACGGTCACTGGGTAATGGGTTACTTTGTCAAAACACAAGCTGGACAAAACATGACCGAATACCAAAAACCAGTAGTTACCAGTAATAAAGTAATAACCAATAATAAAAATTAGTTTTCAAGGTAGCTTTTGCATATTATTTGCATCTTGTTTATCTGGAGCAGTCTTTTAGTGTCTTTGGAAAGTCAGCTCTGCAATGTAGTAAGGGATCAGTGTAATCTATAAGGTTTTATGTCTCATCATCCTCACGAATTTAGCCTCGGGGGTCGTCATGTTTGGCCTCGTATCTACTAATACTGCACATTATTTTTGCAGCATTTCTGAGCTGTGGCTGTTTGTTTGTTTTCTGCGGATTTACACAGCTGGATAATAGTAGGGAAGGATTAAGTGCTTGTGGATCTCTCACAGAAGATGAGGTTTTAGCCACCGGGTTTGCCCTCTCATCTGTGCTGCCCTGCTTTACTCTGGCTTGCCTGGAGGACTAATGGCTCTAAGATACTCTGTTGGGTGAGATAGGGCAATTTAATGCATCACAATTTTTTAAAACTGGGCCATATGTAACCTGGTCTTGGGTTGGAATCAGTGTTTAAAATATTTCATGTAATGTAATCTACATAAGAAGATGACATAAACGAGGATTGTTTTGGTTCTGATGGAAGACGTTTAAATCTCTGAACTGTTCACTTTTACTTTAGCTTGTTTGGTTTCTCTCTCTTCAGCAGTGCTCAGTGCAAGCCTCACGGAGGTTTTGTTTGTTTTTGTTCATGTTGTTTTCGTTGTTCACATCTGTGAAATCTGCAGCAGATGTTGATATAAATCCACGTCTCTCTGGTCAATCAGCCAAGGTGCAGACGTGGGATTTGACCTAACAAGTGGCCTACTTATGATGCAATATTCATGAATAGAAGCAGAGGTTTATGAGTAGGCAAAAAATAAAAAAATAAATAGAATAATACATTATGTTCTTTCAGCAAAAGGAATATCCATTAGGTTGTTTTTTTTTTCTTTGTTTGTTTTCTTGGTGTTACTTTGCAACACAAGTAAAGCCACATTTCAGTCGACTGTGACTGGAGCCAAGTGGGAGGACACAATAATGAAACCACAGTTGGCAAGGCTTCAGAAAAGCAGAAGCCTTGTTAAACAGTATAATAGATTTATGGAGCTATATTGTCTAATATTTGTAAAGGAAGTGGCTGTCAGATGTCTGCCTGAACATTTGCCACTCAGATCCGTGTTTGAATGAAGCTGCTGAAGGAGTCATTGTAGCGTCCGACTGCTAAATTGGCAACACAGGGTGTTTGCGAGCGCTCCCCATTAGAAAATGTTAATCATCTGTCCTGAAACAGTGTGTGACGGTATTTGTGTGTGTCAGTCAGTCACGTACATGGTGTTTGTGGTTTAAAAGTATCATGTTGAACAGGTTTTTTAACATTCCTTGTGTGTCATTACATCAAAACTTTAAGTTTTCACAAATGAATGCTATTGTGATTTACTGAAAATGTTAACTCGTTTAACACTCACCTTTTGACCAGTTTATTTTATTTTTCTTTATGAGAACAGGATATTTTAGTCAGCTGGCTTTTATTACCGAGATTATTATTTCTCTGTTTCCAAGAAGTCATTTTTCAGTCATTTTTTTTTTTTTAAGTTAACTGGGTCGCTTTCCGTCTCAGAATCTGTGCCGAGTTTTGGCATTTTGACTTGTTACACAGGCATGAAAATATGCCAGAAATCATCATTATCATCATTGAACATTTGTTGTGCTTATCTTGAATAAAGTTGCTGCTTTGAGGATTTTAGTGATCAGCCAAGTTTGGCTTTCTAGAGGTTTCTTGGTGTGGTCAGTGTAGTGGAGGCCCTGTGGGATAAGCAGAATGAAGTAGTGTAGTTAATGGCTTTCCAGTGAATAGGATTACATGACAGATAGCAGTCCAGCCCACATCAGGACATATGGCTGTGTTCCAACACAGAGGTCATTATAGAGGTGAGAAGAGAAACAGTGAAGCGGACTGAACAGATGAACATTTGGTTTACATCAAACTAATCACTTGGATTAATGTATTCTTTCAGTGTCTCATCAGAAATCTTCCAACTTAGAATGACATGTTCCAGTTTGTTATTCCCTGATTACCAAAACAAAAGTAATCCTGGATTTGATTTTGGTAAGAAGACAATTTTCTGTTTCTCCAAAGTAAAACGTTTCATCTGTTTCCCTGCAGATATCTGAGAATTTCTACTGTGACCTGAACTCTGAACAGTTTAAGAACTACTTGAGAAATCACACTGACCACATCGATCCGTCCTCAACAGCCAAATCTGCTATCTTCTCTATCACCTACCCTTCCACAGATATATACCTGGTCATCAAGGTAATGAGAAAATCTATTGCAATTCACTGAGAGATGGTGGCAATTTAAGCGTCCAGGCATGGGGACCTTAAAACATTTCAGTAAAGTAGAGGAAAAAAGCAGAAATGGTAGGCCTAAAAAAGCCAAGATACCTCAAACTGTGCAGCGGATGAATAGTATAGCGGATGAAAGCCATCAATAAAACATGGTGGGGGTTCTGTTATGGTTTAGCTGCATTTCAGCCAGTGATGTGGTGGATCTGGTCTAAATTGATGGAATTTTGAACATGGAGATTTTGATCTACCATGTAATACCATCTAAAAAGCATCTGATTAGCAGTGGCTTTATTTTTCAGTACAACAATGATCCCAAACACTTAGCAGTAAACACATACCTGGATAGAAAAACACACAATGGGACACTATCAGTTATGAATTGAGCTCTCCAGAGCCATTGGAGTCATTGGAGTATTGAAGTCGAGTCAGCAGTAATATAGACTTTGTGCAGTTCATCGTAAACTGTTGTGGCCTTGATAGAATTTATGTTTGCAGTGTTTACTTCCTGCTTGTGTTTCAGATTGAGAAGGTCCTCCAGCAGGGTGAGATCAGTGACTGTGTCGACCCCTACGTGACACTGAGGGAATGTGACTCTGGAAAGGTAATGAGTGCACAGCAAACAGTCAAATTATTATTATTTTTTTTTAAATGGCTCTTTACTTTGCCTTTTAGCCTCTTATTAACACTTATAAACAGCTAACTGTACTTATTTATTATTTATGGTCAGAACAAGGACAAAATTGAGAAGCTGCGGAACCAGGCGGAGGGTTTCTGCCAGAGGCTGGGTCGCTACCGCATGCCATTTGCTTGGGCAACTGTTAATATAATGGAAGTGATCTCTGCTACAGTGGACCGTGACGTCACAGACTCTGAGAGCACAAAAGGAGGTGTGTGCTAGTGTCTTCTGACCTTCTGATCACTTTGCATTTGTGTGCATCTCCTAAGAGTCCCTGAAGCTTGCTATCACACTTGACCCTTGACATTTCTTTTTCCCTCAGGAAAATCCAGCAGCATTGACCGGAAAGGACTCCCTAGAAGGAACTCTGAACGTTTCAGTACCATCGATGAACAGTTTTGCAATGTTTCTGGCTTCAAGCCTGCCACCATCACTATCTCCACCATCATCAAACAGGTTTGTCTACTGCCCAAGCAAAGACATGGATAAATCTATGAAAATGCTTGAGATGCAGTAAGATACCAGATAAAGATAAAGTTTCCCAGACAGACATGTTTGTGTTTATGTCTTGGACTTTGATAAAAATGCTATGCATTTCATGAGATTCTATTATTCAAACCTTTAAGGCTATTACTGTGAAAAATTATATGTATATCCCGTGTTTGTATATTTTAAATTGCTCTAATGGTTTAATTTGGTCCTTGTCACCTGGGGTTTTCATAAAAATAAAAAAATAAATCACTGTGTTTTTCAGGAAGGAGATCGTCTGAGCGATGAGGATTTGCTCAAGTCCCTGACTGAGATGAAGAAACCACAGAAGAGAATCAAGACAATACCAGGTTATCACTCATTACACAAGTATATTTTTATCGCTAATGTTTTCTTTTTCTTTCATGCTGTAGAGAAAATGTATAGAATTTGTCGGCAGTAAGAAAGTTCACTAAGAGCTCGTGAAAGAGACCTCTGCAATAGTTTTAAATCACATAGGTCACCTGTTTAACCCAGACAGTTAAACCAGCACCTGTAGCCCGGTACTTTCATCCACATAGAGCATTTGGGGACAGGAAATTGCAGAAACACAGTACAGTGTTGTCACACTTTACAAATATTTATTTAAAAGAGCTAAAATGTGTTTTATCGCATGCTTTAAATATGAAGTCAGTATATTTTGTTACTAAGCTTTGCGATGAGAGGACACATAAACCAGTGGTATTTCTCATCCAGCTCTTGACAAAAAAGCAATGTGCCAGTTTGTATATTGATTATTACATGATATCATAGGCTTTATTCTGAATTTGCATATGCAGGTTACTGACCTTTGACCTTTGCCTCTTCTAGGTTCCATAAAATTGGACATGTCTCCAATTAACGAAACACCAGCATCATGTTTGTCAACTGAGCTTATCCCTCTCAAACCTGTGGCTGAGAAAAGCACTCGTCTCACTAAGGAGGTGCTGGAGTTCCCCTCCAGTGAGGTTTATGTTCCTCACAACATCTACAGGTGGGTTGGATGCACTACGTTGGCAAATAAACTCATGCTCCTTAAACATTTAAATGTGAGATTGTGGGATATTTTGTTCATCGTGTTTCTGTGCCCTAAATGTTTTTTGTGACTCTAGCTTTCTTAGAGAAAGGAAAACTACTTATGCAAGCACCTTCAAGGGATAAAAAGCAAACAAGTCCAACAACAAGTTATTTTTGCTAAGAATATAAACAGGTTTCTCTGTTAACATAGGCGGCACATTTCTAAAAGAAGGGCCAGAGGCAACATGAACATGAACTCTCACTCAACAAGATCACTCAAGAGCTGACATTTGTAGTTGTTGTTCTTTTTAGTGTAGTTTTATATTTTTGGGCATTTCCATAGAGGCCACCTGCTAAATTATCATGTCAGTTAACAGTAAAGAGTCCACCAGCAAGAATGGTGGTTTAGTTCTTCTCAATACTGGAATCTAAAAATAAACATGCGTGAACAAGTCTTCTGCTGGGTAATTGCATGCTGATGTTCTCTAAACTGTTGTACAGTGGAATCTGTGGTGTTTTCCTGTATTTCAGGTTTCACAACAGATTACAGTGTTGAATTAAACCCACAAAAGAACACGGATAATTACGGGTTGGCGTTACATTTCTGTGACATTACTGTCACGTCACTCCTGCAGCTGTTGTACACACAGTGCCATCTAGTGAGAAATAATAAAACTGCTTTGGTTTACATACAGTATAGTGTCATATATATATTTATTTATTTATTTGACAGTTTTTTTTCTAAACATCAGTGTTCTTGACACAGTTTCTCTCCCTGTGCATGCGTAGGAATTTACTCTATGTCTACCCCCAGAGACTCAACTTTGTCAACAGATTGACATCGGCAAGAAATATTACCATCAAAATCCAGTTTATGAGTGCAGAGGATCCTGGCTCGGCTATGTGGGTGAGTGCTGCTGTTAATTAATTGTCACTCATTTTTACACTGAAAACTGATTTTAGCAGGGAAGTTGCAGAATGCCCTCTGGTGGATAAACTATGCAACATCAATACTCACACATAGACTTTATTTAATCCCTCACTGGAGAAATTCACTGTCAAGGGACAGGAAGAAAAGGTGAGACATGTTAGTTAAAATAAATAGAAAAAATAGAAAAATAAATATTGTACAGGAAAAAGACAAAATTCTGTATAGATGGTTACTATATACAGTTAAATACTTAGATTACAGATTTTTCTTTTTTTATATGTGCAGCAGGAGTGATAATAATAATAATATATACATGTTTTTTTTTTTAGCAGTATTTATCCTGTGTGGGTATTGTACAGCCTGGCTACTATTGGGATGCTGGGGGTGAGAGGTGTTGTCCCTAATGGACGTTAGCTTGACAAACATCCCCCTCTCACCCACCTCCTCTATGGGGTCCAGGGGACTGTCCAGGGGACTGGCCAGGACAGAGTTGACCCTCTTTATCGGTCTATTAAGCCATTAGATAGCATGGTTAAAGGCTGTTTTTCCCATCTCTTCTTCACTTTGTACATTTTCATTTGCTGAACGTTATAAATGCCAATATTGCTATTTCAGCAAATGGCTAATATTGGCTCATATATTGGTCCCTGTCGAATTTTCAGTCAAGCTCTGACAGTAAGGGTCAGTAGTTCACATGAGCATCCTAGTCAACCACGGTCTACACAGAAGATTCAAATTTATCATGTTAAATTAAAGTGCCTTTTTATTCTTTTCTCCTTCTGTCTCTATATTCAGGTCATTTTGGGGAAATCGAGTGGCCCTGAATTTTTAAGTGAAGTCTATACCCCTGTTACCTACCATAACAAGTAAGGACACATTATTGTGTTTTGTTACACTGGCCTGTGTTAGCATCATTTTATCCATTTTGAACAATCACAGTAAGTACCGTCTTAACGTGACTCTACATGACTCTGCCTTTTTTTTTCCTGTTTCCTTTCCTTTTCCCCTCTATCCTTTTCTTCATTTATCTTTTTATTTTCCCATTTCCTTACTGTTGCATCCTTTTGTTACTCCTATTTCCCCATCTGTAAGGTCTCCAGACTTCTATGAGGAAGTGAAGATCGCTCTTCCAGCACGTCTGACAGAGAGGCATCACTTGCTGTTCACGTTCTTCCACATCAGCTGTCAGCAGAAACAGAACCAGAGCGGCAGCTGTGAGACACTCATTGGATACTCTGTAAGCTTTTACACGTCACAAATCTTAAGAGCAAAGAAAAAGACTGTTTAGTGTTTCAGCGGGCAAATTGCTGTCATCATTTGTCAAAGGAAAGTGTCGTCATACATTTTACTATTAATAGGTTGTGACACCTGTGTTGTGTGTCTGACTGCTGCGTATCCAAATCGCTGAAGCTCGGCTGACATGCTGAATTTGTCTTTTTCCTCCAGTGGCTGCCCATATTGAATATTGATCGACTGCAGACTGGTCAGTACTGTCTGCCCATCGTCTTGGAGCGACTCCCTATCAACTACTCTCTACACACACCTGAGGTATAAACATCCTCCTATTAAAAGATTAAAACTATTTTTTTATTATTATTCTGAAAGTAAAGTGGCAAATGCAGGCAGAAAGTCATATTTATATTTCCTGTGTCTTGTAGAAACTTCCTCTTCAGGTCCCTCCAGTCAAGTGGATGGAGGGTCACAAGGGACTTTTCAACCTTGAAGTCCAGGCTGTGTCATCTGTGCACACACAGGTGAGCGAAGGCTGGATGCCTCCAAACCAACACAGCAACACAGTGAATGTCTTTTTGGTTCACCCTGTCTTTCTATATACATCAGTACACACACGCATAGCACAAGTGTCCATGTTGTTGTAGCATTCACCCTGAAGCATGTCCTGACTCTGTCGCAGCACATTTGTTTCTTTCTCCGTCTTCTCTTCTCTGTTGTTTTTTCTGTCCCTGCTTCCTGTTCTAACAATTCCTGCCTTCTCCCTACCAGGACAACCACCTGGAGCGTTTCTTCACCCTCTGCCATGCACTGGAGGGTGGAGTAACGTTCCCTGTGCGGATCAGGGAGGAGAAGATTCCAGAGAACAAGCTGGAGCATGAGCTGAAGCTCAGCATCATAGCCCTGTCCTCCTCCAGTCTAGAGGCTCTGGTCCTCTTCCTCCACCGAGTACTAGATAAACTCTTCACTCTCATCATGCAGCCCATGGTCATCGCTGGCCAGACTGGTGAGTGGACTCTGAATTGAAATTATAAAGGATGTAGGATCTAAAAATGTCTTTCCGGTTGATTTTCTTTCCCCCAACATATTCCCAGTTTAGTTATTGTGCTACCATGAAAGTAAATCTGAACGATATATCCCCAGAAAATGGATAACTACTTTTATATTTGTAGTTTTATCCAACCAACATTGCAAAACTAAAAAAACCAAAAATCCCATAAATCATCACATTTGAAGCTAAATTAATCAAGTTTTTTTTCATTCACTGTGGCTCTAACATTTTGTTTCTGTGTTTTTTTTTTTTGTTTGTTTGTTTGTTTTTGTTTTTTATCCATGCTTCTTTTCTGCAGCCAATCTGGCACAGATAGCCTTTGAGTCAGTGGTGTCCATCGTCAACAGCCTTCACAACAGCCAGGAACTGATCAGGGACCAGCTGGGTAGGAACAGCCTCTTGGCGACCTACCTGTACTGGGTGTTTCGCCTGCCCGATCCCCCTCGAGACATGCAGAATGCAGGTGCGTCATCATTTAAAAGGATGAGTTTTTTGTTTTGTCGATCCTGTGAACATATTTGCTCTGAGTGGAGGATTAACACTTCAAGGATTAACACTTTTCTTTGTTTTTTTTTTCCTTTTGTATCCATGAATATGTGGTCAGGTACAGGTGGAGCAATACCTTCAGCAGAGAGCCGATACAGTACCATGGGTCGGGCCACGGCTGCTTCTGTTGGCAGTATGCTTCTGCAGTCCAGGATCCGAAGCAGCAGCAACCCTGATATCCCAGGCCCACATAACTCCGCTGAAGATGACGAGGTCAAAAATATTCTCTCTGCCAAGGTAATGATCAGTTCCTTTAGCTGAGATTTCTCATGCCTTAACCTGGATCTGGTGCGAAATACAGAAAAGTTATTTTAGCTAGTGTCTACATTTGTATTTTTATTTATTTTTTTTACTTTTTAGAATCAGAATCAGAATTTATTGGCCAAGTATATGCACAACAGAAACAAGGAATTTGGTTCCAGTCGATGGTGTCTCTCAAGCACAACAATATAAGAACACAACCATATATGAGCAACACAATCAACAATATACATAAACCAACAATATAAAAAACAATCTAAATCAAAAAATACAGGATTACAAAAATGAATGCCACCAAATATACATAAAATGCAGTTGCAATCTGGCAGTGTGAAGCAATGTGACAATTCAACTATTTAAGAGGGAAATGGCAAGGGGAAAGAAACTGTTCCTGTGTCGAGTAGTCCTGGTCTGCAGGCTTCTATAGCGTCTGCCAGAAGGCAGCAGGTCAAAAAGTCTGTGCTTAGCATCCTCTTTAAGGTTTTACTAAGTATGTCTATATTTCACCAGGCTAATGTACTGTATGAATTTGCCTAATTGAGAACACACACACACACACACACACACACACACACACACACACACACACACACACACACACACACACACACACACACACACACACACACACACACACAGTAC
>VURO01030526.1:0-13259 GCA_015108175.1 Pelvicachromis taeniatus | reverse complement strand
GTGCTGGTTTACCTGGTTTAACTCGTCTGGTCAACTGATGACTCTGATTTGTTGTATGTTTGAGTGTGAATACAGTTTCCTGTTCCTCTGCGTCAGCGCCGTGACGGCCTGGTGACCTGTGGGGGCCTGGTGACCTGTGACGGCCTGGTGACCTGTGGGGGCCTGGTGTGTGGCGGCCTGGTGACCTGTGAGGGCCTGGTGACCTGTGGGGGTCTGGTGTGTGGCGGCCTGGTGGCCTGTGGGGGCCTGGTGACCTGTGGGGGCCTGGGGGCCTGGTGACCTGTGACGTCCTGGTGACCTGTGCGGGCCTGGTGACCTGTGGGGGCCTGGTGACCTGTGGGGGCCTGGTGACCTGTGACGGCCGACAGCCTGGTGACCTGTGCGGGCCTGGTGACCTGTGGGGGCCTGGTGACCTGTGGGGGCCTGGGGGCCTGGTGACCTGTGACGTCCTGGTGACCTGTGCGGGCCTGGTGGCCTGTGCGGGCCTGGTGACCTGTGCGGGCCTGGTGACCTGTGAGGGCCTGGTGTGTGGCGGCCTGGTGACCTGTGACGGCCTGGTGACCTGTGGGGGCCTGGTGTGTGGCGGCCTGGTGACCTGTGACGGCCGACAGCCTGGTGACCTGTGCGGGCCTGGTGACCTGTGGGGGCCTGGTGACCTGTGGGGGCCTGGTGACCTGTGGGGGCCTGTGGCGGCCTGGTGACCTGTGCAGCGAGTATCCCGCCTCTGATTCGAGCCCCTTCGAATAGGACGAAGCGGTTTTAAAGATGGCTGAATAATTACATTCATAGTGACGCACTGACGAGGACACGATTCGTCCCAGGAAAAAGGAAATCAGGACCTCTTTGTCCGTCTGTAATTTCCAAATGAGTTGCCGGGCAGGTGTCAGACATTTGTGGAAAAAGTCCTGATTTTCTCAAGGTGACATCTTTAAATATCCACCAATTATCCTCACGTATTTTAATTTGACAAAAAGGAAAAATGATGAATGAATTAATGTCAGATTATCCTCCAGACTGATGAGTCTGTCTTTTCAGACTCTGATTCGAAGGTAATTTTGTCGCCGGGCGACGGCGATCAGCATCTTCTCGACCTGAAAACAACAAAATGAAACCTCTGCGCGTACGAGCTCTCGGGTAACGTTCCTGCTTTACGATGGGTTCAACTCGGAGCGGGGATTAATCCTCTAACCGCTGCTCAGCGGATCTGCTCAGTGCTGACCTGGTTAAGCTGTAGTTATAATGGGCGGCTCCCAGTATGAAGCCGTGGTGGTAATGGGAGGCTCCCAGTGTGGAGCGCTGTGAATGTTGGCTGTGGTTCACAAAGCCGCTGCGCGTGAAGGTTAAAAGATAATAACGTGCCGCAGGTTGGCTCATCACATCTCGTCTGATCACAGAAACGGCCTCTCTGTTGACGAGCAGCCGCCCATTAAAGCGTGATTCACACGTCCGCTCAGCTTTTCATTAAATTTCTCATATCGCACGCCCTCGATCGCCCGTCCAAGGAAAGCGAAGCGGCCGAGAAACTTGGCTCCACATAAGAAACGACTTATATACGCAGAAAGCAGCTCTTTAAGGGGGGAATCTGACGTGAGCTGCACGTACGAGCGGCGCTCTCGACCGTAAACTTTATTTTAAAGTTCCATCTGGCGACGACGACGAGGAGCAGACATGAATTTCCCAGCTTGAATTTCTCCCAGACTATTTCTACGCTCTGTTCTCTGCCTCTGTTTGTTTCTTTTCATATCAAATCGTAACTCTGTTCTTTTGTGACGTGTGTTTCATCATTTTGTACAAACTGTGATGCTCTGTGGTTGAACAGCAGGAAGAAGCTCAAAGGGAGAGAGACCAGCGCTGTATAAAGAAAAAGAAATCTTTATACTGAGGTACGCGCTGCACAAAGAGCTCTTCAAGCCTCCCGCGTGTCTTCAAACAGCCGAACGGGGCTGAAAACTGGAAACTCGGAGAGCACGATGACCCACGATGCCGCCGACGCTCAGAGGGTCGGCTTCCAGCTGTGCAGATAACCAGACGATGAGGATGATGATGCTATTATTGTACCCTAATCTGCATGCGCCATGTGTACTGTTTCAAATCCGTTTGACAGGTGAACGCAGTCCGAGTTAAATTCTCGGTAGCGCTGCGCGACTGTTCTCGCTGCATTGTTAAACCTCCCGAACATCTGCACCGAGACACGCCCCAGAGTTAAAACAGACAGAAAGTTGGGAGTTCACGTCCCGTTTGGTAAATCGATCAGTCCTATAGTGCTCTCCTACTGTGCATGAACAGGTGTCGTTCACCCATCCATCAACACTTTCACACTCTGATGAACACATTAGGAACAACTCCCAGGCATCAACCCTCCAACCTCTAAATGCCCCGATCTGCCTCCTGAGCCACGGCCACTCCTTTGGGACTGTTCACGTGGTGGGACGGTGTAGGCACCAGAAGCTGCTTACCTGCCTCGTAACATTAACCTGCACCAGGGACGAAGGTCGGCCCATGTGGTCCAGGCCCGCAGAAGACAAAAGTGTTGGAACTGAACCGTGAAGAGTTGGAAGAAGGTGGTCTGGTGGGATGATGTCATGTCATCGCGTTGATGGCCGAGTGCTTCAGCATCAGTTCCTGGGGAGGAGATGGCAGCATGATGCATTATGGGGAGCTGGCAGAGGCAGGGTGATGACATCTGTGTGCACCTACCTGAAGGTCGCGGACACGTTCATCCATTCATGGCAGCGGTGCTCCCTGATGGCAGTGGCCTCTTTCCACAGGATAATGCACTCTGTTCATGAACACAGGTCTGACTATGTCACCATGTAAGGTTTGGTTTACGGGTAAGCCGACCTCGGTGACAGGCTCGACCTCAGAGGGCCGAGGAACAGGACAATCCAGTCTTACCTTCTAACATCCACCACATGACCATCAACAGTTAGCATGGTTGATCTGCTGTCGCTGAGCTACCGATCGTCTCCCACGACCATCTTTACAGTTCGAAAATATCCAGCGAGCTTTGGTTCTCTGGCTTTTTGAGGTCAGAAGACAGTGAGCTAAGAAGGCAACAGGAGCTCAAATAACAACTCGTTACCAAAGTATGCAGACGAGCATGTCTGCACGATCATGTGCTTCAGCAGCAGAAGACCACTGAGGTAAGACTCGACAACAGACGCCTGTAAGAACATTCGCTGCTCTGACTGTTGCACATGACGATCACATCGAGCTCCACGCTCACAGATCTCAGCTCACAGAGCACCTTTGTCATGTCAGCATGTTTCGCACGCCTTGTTCAGTCTGTGCCATGAAGGATTAGAGGACGTCCTGAGGGAGAAACCGGGTCAGGAAAACCGGGTCAGGCCCGGGACTGTAAGATTTACCCCAGGAAGTTATTCTTGTTAAGATTAGCAGCTCCGTTTGAGTCTGGCCTGCTTTCTCATTCCATGCAAACTGATTTTGACATTTAGTTTAGACACCTTGGGGTGTCACGAAAGGCGCCTATAAAAAAAATTATTATTGTTAGCCAATAAAATGTCCCGTGAATGTGAGACTTTGAAATGTCACATCTTAATGTGTCCTAAAACGTACTTTCCCCGCATGTGGCTGAAACAAATCCACACCCTGGGATTAGGGGTTAAACTAGATTTAGGGTTTATCCTCCGTAACCTTCTCAGGCTAGACTTCAGAAGGTTAAAGAACGAGACGGCGTTCGAGACGTGGCAGACGTGAGGTTCCCGAGATCTCAGCTCGATTGAGTATCGTTACTGAATCGAGGCGTCGAGGATCTGCCGCTCACAGAAGCCGCTCACAGCCCGATAGGTCGGAGCTGTTGGCACGGTGACCTGCGCAGTATTACACGGTTGTTAAGGTCTGTATATTTACCTGGAACACAAGAACCTGATAAACACACCTGTGGGTTTCTCGTGTGAAAGAGTGCGGGTCGTGTAAAGGTTGCACTTTTGTGTGCAGCGGCTTTCCGAGGACCCTGCTCTGAATTAAGATGCAGCAATCGTGTAAAAAACAGCCGGCAGAACGAGGCCCAATCCTCAGCGGCTCTGCAGCTGTCGAGGCTGACCTCTGACCTCCGTGTGGAAGAAGCCCAAAATGACTTTCTCCACATGGATCAATAAAGCGTCTGATTATTATTCTGCACAGAGTGTGGACCCGCTGGGGGCTGAGGAGGGGGCTCCGTCCCTGCTAATACGAGTGGAGAGATCAGCACCTACCTTTGACTGCGTCTTTCTTCCCGCCTCACATCCACACGGCGCCGCGTTCGGCTTCTGCAGTACAAATGACTCTTTCAGCGTCTGCGGAGGAATTTCAAAAACAAATCAAGCCGCCGCGTTTCACATGGACTCGTGTTTGCCCTGTAGATCAAAATTCAGGTTCTGCTTAAATCAAAAACGGATTTTTGCAGCTGTAAAATGTCTGACAGAGGCCGGCGCCTGCTGGGAACGCCGGCGTTACAATACGAGCAGGACTGCAGTGACGCAGCCGCTCAGCAGCCAGGAAAAGCAGCACCCAGTTACAGGCCGAACGGTAGCGTTAAAGGGCTAAATTACACAATGATGACCTGCATGAGCCTTTCTGAGAATCTGCGGTCACTTCCTGCTGACGGCGTGCGCACAGCCTCGTCTCAGAGCGGCCGGCGAAGATGGCTGCGCTGCGTAACGGCGCTCACCCCAAACAGCCTTGGTTTTCCTGGGCTGAGGCGCCAACTTTGATTTCAGGACTCAGACGTGAGCTCGCTGTGCATCCCGCCACAGCCGGAGCAGCGCTGGGACATTTCATAAGGTACACGCGCCGCTTTAAATCCCTGGAGTTCAGCTGGCGAACGCAGACGGAGATGTCTCACAGGAGACCTCGCCGGAGCTTTTTCCCCCCTCTTTGTTTTTATTCATGCCGAGAAGCTTCTCTGAGCCCGTGCTCCGTTTCTCAACAACACCCTGATTCACATTCACACACTTACACTCAATGACACCTGGGAGCTGCAGAGTACAATCACACCCGGCTGCTGAAGGAAGCGAGGCCTCTGGAGTCCGGGGAGGGGGGGGGCTCGAGCAGCCCCCCTTACCTGTGAGCTGCAGGTGTAAAGACAGAACAAAACCTGAATGGAAACTCCCCCACATCCTTCTTCACACCTCTATTTTGAGGCTTTAATATTTTACTTTCGTCACTTTTTAAAAAATACTTTCTTGAATATTGTATTTCTTCAACAGTCGCTGATAAACCTGAACACAGATCCACAACACCACCCTGGACCCATCAGGGTTAGCGGTCAGGGCCGGCTGTCACTCACTCTTTCATCCATCTTCTTGAAGCAGAGATGCCCAGACCTCCGTCAGCTCCACCAGCCCTTCTGTGAGGACATATTGGCACGTAGCATTTTCTCTGGGCCTGACCCGGGGCCGGCTCCTGGTCGTACATGCCTGGAGCACTTCTTCCCAGGAGACATGCCTGGAGCCTGACCCACCTCCATGGTTCCTCTGGATGTGCAGCTCTGCTTTGACAGAAATATCTCGCTTCTCAGTATTTTCCTCTTTAGCCTGTGGCTGAAACAAAGCCGACCTTAATGAGTCGCCAGTGACTCTGTGGATGTTAAAGAGCGACTCCGACTCCTGTTTAAATGCATTCATTAGACTAAAGTTAATGTTTGCTTCAAATCCTCCAACATTGTGTCTGACCAGACAATGTGCGGCTATCAGAGCGCCCTCTAGTTCTACTGCGAGAACTCTGTGAGGTCATTTATGACCCGGATAGGTCTCAAACTCGTACGTTAAACAAACACGTACAGCTGCTTTCGTTCATCTGGTCGTCAGAATCAGTCATTTCCTGTCCAGCAAAGATCCAAACACAGGACACAAACAGGCTTTGCCGCGCACCGGCGGTCCACGAGAGAAGCATCCACAAGGTCACAGCAGAGGAGAATAATAACGAACATAAAGGCGAAACAAGGAAGCTTCAAGGAATAAGAGAAACTGTCCGGAAAGCTTGAAGGTAAGAAGGAAACCCGCTGACTGAGGACAGGAAGCAGGAGAGCACACTGTGAACAGGTGTGGCACATTTAACACAGGTGAACGTAACGATGGCGGGAAAGAAGTGAAAACAAACTGCAACAGTCTGTGAAATCCTTGCTTACATAACTCCTCATCAGCCTTTCAACAGGAAGTAGAAAAAGAGAGCAGGTTTCTCCTATACTGGCTTCGCTTCATTGGCTCCCTGTTAAATCCAGAATTCCTCACATACAAGGTCTTAAACAATCTTATCTTAATGACCTTGTGGTGGCTGTAATGAGCTCAGGTGGTAGAGCGGGTCACCTCCTCACCGGAAGGTCGGTGGTTCGATCCCAGGCTCCTCCAGTCTACATGCCAAGTATCCTTGGGCAAGATACTAACCCCATGTTTGCCTACTGGTGATGGTCAGAGTGGTGGCGCCTGTGTCCGGAAGCCTCGCCTCTGTCAGTGCGCCCCAGGGCAGCTGTGGCTACAATGTAGCTCACTATCACCAGTGTGTGAATGACTGTAGTATAAAGCGCTTTGGGGTCCTTAGGGACTAAGTAAAGCGCTATATAAATGGAGGCCATTTACCATTTTAACTTGTAGTACCATATCACCCCATTAGAGCACTTGGCTCTCACACTGCTGGCTTACTTGTTGTTCCTAGAGTATTTCAAAGTAGAATGGGAGGCAGAGCCTTCAGCTTCTATGGAACCAGCTCCCAGTTTGGATTCAGGGAGTTCTTCCTTCCCACTGTTACCAGTCAGGGATCACCTGACTGCTGGGATTTCTGTCCAAAGCTGTTGGATCTTCATCCAACCACACGGCACCTTGAGGTGACCGTTGTTGTGAAGTGGTGGTATGTAAATAAAGCTGAGAGGAAGACGTTTCCCACTGATCAAACAGCTTCAGGTGGTTCATGATTCATGTGAGATGAATTCTCCAGTTCGTGCTGTACTGTAACATTTTCCCCCGCAACGAAAATTTACATAACAGAGAAAATATATTCCAAAGAGACGTAACAGCGTGTGTTTGTTTTATGTTTATAATGAGGACATGCTTTAGCTCATCTGCAAGTGCCAAAAGTTAATACCGAGGAAGCGTGTGCTAAACGGCGGCGGCAGCACGCTTCAGTCGTTTCAGTGAACGAGCGAGGTGCAGCAGAGAAACGAGCCTTTCCCGGGCTCAGAGATGCTTTATGATGCCGCGTCCTGCGCTCATTACCGCCTCTAATCTGACCCACCACTCACCTGTGACACTTTAATATTAACATACAATAAACCGTATATATGATAACAATCTTTCTTTCGCGTGAAGCGATACAATAATTTTCACCGAGGTTTGATTTTGGAGCTGTATTTACCGCTGGGAAGCCGACAACGCCATTGTTTCAAGTAGAGACTTCACATTTACCCGATTTCCCACGGGGCCTAAATGCAGCATCAGACACAAAAAAGTGTTTTCTGTCGAAATGTTCGTCTCTGCGATTTATCTGCTGAAAAACGAGCTGGAAAGCCAAACACTCACGGCTCGGTATGAATATTTAGGCACACAAACTGCACACTTCATTAGAGGAGCTGCACAGTTCGACACAGCGAGCGCTCCGAGGCCACGGCAGCTTTCAATCCGCCGCGCGCCGCTATCAGGCCGAAATGTGATTCCTCACCTTTATTCTTATTCAGGTTTAATTTTTATTTTTACAGCCCCCTTCATTCTCATTGTGATTCCAAAGGCAGAGCTTATCTTAAATTAACACCAGCGCCGTGATATCCTTTGAGAATACCGACCAGATATTACAGCTTGCCTGGGATGGGCTCGGCGACGTGGAGAACATCCACAATGAGCGCGGTGAAAATGCTAAGCAGGCGGGAGACGCCTGCGTGCATCAGGCCTCGACCGTTTCAAGGCCGCCGACATTTCTCGGCTCAAACCGTTTTCCTGCATCTCCATCCGCCCAGAGCGGTCACGTGACTTCACCGGACCAGGTCACAGTTAAGGATGTAAATCCTCTGTAACTAAGCAGAATTCTTTTATTTGAACTTACAATGTGATTATATCTAACTACACATACGCACAGGTGGGCAAAGGTAGGTCAGGTTTTACAGGAAATATCACACAGGAAGTAAATGTAATAGTTTTTTTTTTTCACAAAATGATCATTAGACGACACTTAAAATTACTTAAGCTGGACTTATAATGTGTTTCCTGTAGGAGACCTGAAGTTATGCAGACTTAAAATTACTCATGCAGGATATAAAAGTGGTTTTTGGTTCTGGTGCTGGTGTGGGGGGGTATTTTATTTGCACACTTGGGCCTCTCAGTACCCCCAAGCATCATTTAAACACACCAGTTTACTTTTTTCCTTAAACTGTGTATCTGTGTTTATAAAATTATAGAGGTAAACATGTATTTTTGTTACTTTATTACCAAAATATTGAAAATGATAAATCAGAGAAAAACTGTTCTGTTAGCATGCGTAGGCCGACTGAGACAAAGGTATACGGGGAAATTAGAGCCACCGTTTGTCCCCCAAACCTCCTGAAAGACGAGACTCTCAGTTTCATTATATACCGTAAATTCCGGACTATAAGCCGCTACTTTTTGCACGAGCTTTGAACCATGCGGCTTATTGTCCGCAGGGTTATTGAGGCTGGTGGAGCAGTCGCTCCGTTTCCCTCCCCTCCCCCTGCAAGGTGGGCCGTGCACCACCGCTACTAGCAACTAGCCCACCCGTTAGCGCTGCTAGCCCGCTAGCGCTACTAGCCCGCTAGCGCACCTGTGGCTTTTAGTCTGGTGCGGCTAATGTATGAACAAAATATGTTTTTTTCATAATTTCAAGTTGTGCGGCTAATATTCAGGTGCGCTTTGTAGTCCGGAAAATACGGTATATTAAAGTAGCTTACTCTGAGACAGCCGCTTACCAGCGAACCTGGGCGCTTCCTTTTAGGACAGGTCAACATGGAAGTCTGTGACACTGACTTTTAGTGCCAGCCTCAAGTGGCCACTAGAGGAACTGCAGCTTTTGGGACTTGTTCAGTCGGTGAGCTAGGCCCTACCAGCTAGCTCACCACTGAGGACAGGTTCAACAAATACCTCGATTAAAAATATGTTTTTTAAAGTTTGAAAACGTTATTAAGGCTCCACAGTCACAGGCGACCATCTGGCAATCACCAGTAACAAGGATAAAATAGGGAAAGCGTGTATTCTGCAACTAGTTGGGGAATGGTTGCTAGAGGTTGCCGGGCGGAGTCAGTCACAAAGAAGTAAACTGTGAAAGAAACCGTCTCTGTGATCGTTTTGGTTGCTCACAGATATCCGCGGTTGTGTGTAGTTGGCGCCGAGGACGTCGACTCATCTGCAAACAAAAGTGCGACACAAAGCGGAAACGCAAACCGGCCTTCAAAGTAAAAGCCGTGCCTCACGCTGGGACAAACTCATTTTAAAAGGTGCAGATTTGAGTTTGCATGCAAACGTTTTCTGGTCTCGTCACATTTGCAGGCGTCACTGCAGCTCGTGAGCTTTTGCAGTCGATCACAGCCAGCCTGTCAGCGACGACGACGCCAATCACAGCGCAACCTCCGGCAACCACTCACCAACCGGTCCGGTAATGCACATTTTTACCTAGCAACCAGATGTTACCAGGGAGCTGGCATGCCGTGCGACTCAGGCGTAATTATATTAATTTGTTGTACAAAAATAATCTTGATTTTCGGCCATAATCAAGCAGTTCGAACTAATAAACAGTGTTTTTTGGACGATTGGCAGGGCGCTGATGTTGCCTGTGAGGCTGAAATGAAAGGACTGTGTGTGTGTAAACACCAGAGATTATGTGAAAGGCTGGAGCTTTTCCACGCCGTCGACCCTTCTCTGAAGTGGCTGCAGAATATGTCTCCCTGGGTTTTGTTTTAAAGCTGCCAGGATTTCACAATCAGGTGACTCAGAGCACAATTCAGCGTCCATATGATGCATGTGCGCCGGTGCTCGCTGCATTCAGACCACATCACACAGACACAGGGAGAACAGGGTGTACCCTTTGAAAAAGGCTGTGTTTTATTGAAATACAGCAGACATCAACAGGTTGTTTTGCTGACCTGGGCGACAGAAACAGAGCTTGAATGCTTTTCAAACAACGCAAAAACAAATATCCATGGCTCTTATTTTCTTTTAACCCGACGGACCCCAGAGACGCCACCGGCCCGCGGACCCAACTGAGTCAGGACGGGTAGGGGCAGCGTCTTTGTGGCGTCGAGGACGAAACAAAGACAAGCTGGTGCTCCAAATCAGTTTGGGTTCAAAGATGCTGGTATGTGAAGTTAAAAATCGAACGCGCCTCGAGTGCTGGAGGATTTGAAAGTGTTCAGGCCTGTTTTTGTGCCCAGGGTTGTTGTTTGATAGTAGCAGTAGTAGAAGAAGCAGAACCTCAGTTATGAAGCAGGGCTGGCCTCAACTCCCCTAAAAACACAATCGGAGCACCTGGTTTTCCCAAAAGTGATGCTTGCTTCATGAACTCTTTTTTTCTCATTTTTGACTTTGTTTGCTGGAGCGTTTGAGCACTTATCCTCTTTCATTTGACTTCTTTTCACACGTGAACCGAGACTTGAAATCACAGCTTGAAAGAATGCAGTGAGTTTGATGATTTGCATACACAAAACTTCCAGGAACTGATTTAAGTTGCCGAACACCGGAAGGTTTCTCTAAAACTAAAATACTTTTGCAGAAGTCACGTCTTGATTGTCTGGCGTCTTAAAATTCCTTCTCGGAGCTTCTAAAGTGAGCTAAAAAAGCAGTGAAATAAAGAAGATATCAGCTTTCCCCAGCCTCTATTTTCTACATTTTCATTCTTGGTTCACATGTGACACTTCTGACAAAATATCCAAGCAGCGATTAGAATTTCAAAACTGAGGACAGCTGGAGACTGAGGACGGATAAACACCCTTGAAGTTTGCTCGACAACGGAGTCTGATAGCAGGAATGACGTGCTCAAAGTCCAGGGTCTAGTTCAGAAAATGTAGCTCTGAAACTTTAAATATCAATATTTCAGAGACTTGATGGAAATGTATCAAAGAAAACCAGAAGATTGCATTGCTCTTTAACTTTTGTGCTTGAAAACGGTAAACAGAAAACAACAGAGCCATCATCAGAGTGAACTTCAGGGAATGTAAAGGAGTTCAGCCTCGCCGTCATCCTCCCACCCCGCAAACATCTGAACCTCGCTGCTCTACAAACCTCGGCTGTCGTTGCATACAAAGCTTTTTGAGGAAACCAGGCGCTCGCCACGATACAACGGAGCAAGTTTAAACGGAACGAAGGAAGGACGGAGCAGACCGGTCACACCGCACGTCGCTTCGTCCCCTCGCTGTGCGCAGATCAGTCGGGGCAGTTTTCCCCGAGTCAGGCTCACAGGAAACGACGATTGCAACATTTAACGATTGCAACATTTAACCGCGATTGTCGATTACGTACATTTACAACCCACCTGGGCGCTGCACACCGCAGTGCGCTAAAAATAAACAAGCATACATTTGAGACAAAGCAAAAACCTCTTTAAGACCACCGACCTACAGCTAGCTTCAGAGGCGTTTTAAGGCTTATTTTAAAGGTGCTTTCATTTTTTAATGGGGGGATTTTTTCTAAATCAACCATGATTGTTATGCTAGCTGCAGCATTTTGGAGCCAAAATTAGAGTCGCTGCTATTAGCAAGCCAGAATGACATCACCAGTATCGCTGATGTAGCCTTCTCTTATTGGCTAAAAATCAACTGACGGTGCTGATTTCCGTTACAAGCGACACCATCCTGGTACTTTGGTACTTGTAGTGTACGACATTTGATTTATTTGTCAGTGCGTAGGAAAATTAACGATTAGGACAAGTTTGTGATTTAGCTAACGACTATTTTGACCCTTGGTTTTAGCATTTTACATATTCACATAAAAACAGATGGGACTAGATTGCTCCAGAACTCATCGTCCCTTTGAAGGTAAAAAGTGCAAATTTATGTGGAAAAGTTGGCCCAAAAAAATGTAATCAACAAAATAAAAAAGCTTAATAGAGTTGAAAGTAGACTATAGTAGAACTTGTGCCATGTCAAACGTCACTGACGCCAAAGGTTTGCTCGAGGCACCGGTCTGGGCTAGGGTAGTCCTTCTGCTCGCTGCTTTTTAAGCAGCGTTCGAGTAAATTTAGTTCCCACACGATCACTTTTAACGTTTGTAGGACCGCCTTTGCTTCGGTGCCAGCGTGCTCGGTTCCCTCCTCTTTCAACATTCAGACAGTAAACCCACTTTCCTCCCCAAAGCAATTACATTCAATCATTCATCAGAAAAATATTCAATGAAAACTATACACTTGCAAAAATAAAACTCTCTTGGAAGCGTGCTAAGGCTGAGCGTCCACCAGGAGGCGCTCTCCGCCGTGCTGCCGGTGCTCCCGTTAGGCCCTGCAGCTGTGCGGCGAGCGCTTCAGTGATGCTGAACGCTACAAGTTTAAAGAACTGCGAAGACTTCGAGCAAACAAAGAAGCATTTTTAAACACCTCGGACGAGCGGCCGGAGCTACGCGGCAAACCCCCGCCCGCTCCGGCCGGCCGCCCTGCGGACGGAGTCGGAAACCTCCCCCTGCCGTTGTGTCGTTGAGGCCAGCCCTGGTATGCATTTGTAAATACAGTATTTCAGATATATGTTTTCTTATCATCTTTAAATCTGACCAGGACACTACAGCGGCAGAAGCAATACATAAAGAAGCTCATATTTTCTTTTTACTATTATTCTTTTTTGTAGGAATGGAACTAGTTTCAACTAATCCTACCAAGCCAACATGTAGTAATGTATCGAATAAAAGGCTATTTATCTTTTTTTTTTGTCTGTTTTTGTTTATTACAGGTGTGTATGATGGTGTGCAGGACGACAACGAGAGAGAGAGGGTGAGAAAAATGAAGGAAAAGGGTGGAAAATGAAAGAAAGCGAGGAGAGACGAGAGAGAGGACGAAGAAAAGAAGGATAGAAGGACAGGAACCAGAAACAGAGAGAAAGATCAAAGTATGATTCAGGCAGCGTGAGTCTTGATTGCAGGTTTTTACTGTCGAGTTTGTAAGTTGCGTGATCGTTACCGTTGAATCCTTCTGCGTTTGCCACCGTTTCGAGTCTCTCGACTGCTTTTTTTTTGTTTTTTTTCCTTTGCTTTTCTTCAAAAAAGGGTTCCAGACAGAGTGGCTACAATAATAATAATAATAATAATAATAATATAATAATAATAGCACTTGACTTCACTTCAGCACAG
>VURO01030520.1:0-13557 GCA_015108175.1 Pelvicachromis taeniatus | reverse complement strand
GCATTGAAGTCTCCCAATAAGACAATAGAGTCCCCGGGCGGAGCACCTTCCAGTACCCCACCCAGGGACTCCAAGAAGGCTGGGTACTCTGAACCGCCACTCGGCGCATAAGCGCAGATGACGGTCAGGGAGCAAACCCTCTTGTCCACCGAGAGAAACCCCAACATACAGGCAGCAAGGCGAGGGGATACCAAGATACCCACCCCAGACGGCCGCCTCTCACCAGGGGCCTCACCAGGGGCCAGCCCCTCTCCAGGAGACTGGTTCCAGAGCCCAAGCCGTGCGTTGAGGTGAGCCCGACTATATCTAGCCGGTACCTCTCAACCTCACGCACTAACTCCGGCTCGTTCCCCACCTTAGAGGTGACATTCCATGTCCCGATTGCCAGTCTTGGTAGCCGGGGATCGGTCCGCCAGGGCCTCCGCTCCTGGCCGCCGCCCAGCTCACAATGCACCCGACCCCTACGGCGCCTCCTGCGTTTATTGAAAGTATCTATGTAAAACTTTAGACATTTCTATAGCAATGCAGTGGACTGGATGTCAAACATAAGGTCCCTGTAATTTGCACCAGTTTGGTCTAAGCCAATAAAATCAACACAGGCCTTTTCATACAGGTGATTCATACAAGAGCTGAGAAGTGAGAAAAGAAACTAACAATATTCAACAAAACTAAGCAATTATTGGGAACTTTAACAGCGTGGACACCTAAGTTTGTGAATACAATAACCTGAAAATAAGCAGTGTAGGAGCTTCAAATTGGTACAATAGGTGCCTATACTAAAAATCTTGGATGGGTTTGAATCTCAGTGACCTCAAGGAGAAAGATAAAGTTTTCTGAAAATCTTGTGAATGCCATACCTCAAAAATCAAGTTACCTAGGATTTTAAAATTGACCCCATCTATTAAAAATCTAGGACGAGTTCGAATCCCAGCGACCTTGAGCTCAAGGTCAAAGGTGGCATAGGATTTTGAAATTGGTACGTCTACTAGCAGGCTGAGGGGTAGTACTGGTGGTTTGCAGTGTGAGTGCTGCCAGTAGATAGAAACCATAGTCAGGATTTGTCTTTTGCATAACCTGTATGCTTGTTTAAGTTCATCCTCTTATATTTCTATGTGCAACGAAACAAACACAACAGGATACCACACAGCAAACTTTACTCTTGTGTGCCAAAGGTACCAAAGATAAGCAAGTACTGTCGTGTTGTTGCATTTTTTGCTTGGAATAGTACTGAAAGTTTCAGTTGTGGAGACTTTACTCTCATTGCCACACAAACATTATGTGTATTGTCTGATTTATGATATGCAAGGAAGCAAAATGAGTCTGCCACGTTTGCATGTTCATGCTCATGATGGCTTTTCTTTCTGTTCTGTGTTTTTGCAGGTCACACTTCTAGTTCAATGTCATACTCCACTTCACACGCAGAGACAAATTCTTCAGGCGTCCCGCTGATCCGCACCTATGTGAGAACATGATTCACCCACCACATTTTTTCCTTTATTTGTCAAACTGTGTCCAAAAGGTCACATACGGGACGTCGAAAGGAGACCCTACTTGCACACGAGTGCCTGGCTGAGCCAAGCTGTTTGCAGAGACCGCGGCTTTGCTGTGGAAAAAGAGAAAATGTGAAATTTCACATTGTCTGAAGGACTTCAGTGAACTCAGGGCTCTGTGTGTAGATATTTCTGGTTCATAAATGTTATGTTTGTGTTGAAGGATTTCTTAATGGGGAGCTTGCCCTGCAGGCAGATGTCATCAGCAGCTCTTAGATGTTGTATCATACGTGTTGTATAACCGTCCCCCTCGTCCTTGAAGGAGTCATGGTCCTAAGAGCTCGCTCTCATTTTACTCTTAGATTTAAAGTTTGTCATTGGTGTTGTTTCTGTTGTTTGCACATTTCACATTGCCTTCATTATTATTGATTTGATTTGATGAGTATATTTTTGCTTTCAGTTTTGTGGTTGTGTATATATAGTTAATGAGTCTACATAAGCTTGTGTTAGTTTCCAAAATTTGAATAATTTCAGATTGGCTAAGGGAAGCACCTGGTTGGTGTCACTGCATACTTTCTATGTAGAGGAAAAGTGGAGTTTTCTTTTTTTCAGTGTATTGTGTTTCTTTGCTCCCAATTTGAAATACAAGTTGAAGGCTGAAAAAAAGAAAAGCCTTCAGTTATTTTTTATATTTCATATCATTAGTTAATATTCAGACAACATGGAATGTGTTTTTTATTTTTTCCAAATCACTTTATTTGTTTCAAAACATGAAGTTCATACGAAGCTGATAACTCTGAAGCTCATATCTTAAGTGTGTGTTGGACACATTTTGATTGTGACTGTTTTACCGTTTGCTTTCACTTCTCACATATTATTATGTGAGCCAGTGTGATCTGCAGCTAGACTTTAAGTTGTATCGTGTTCTGTAACTTATTAGTGATGTTTATCCCAAGCTGACTCATGAAGTGAAGGTGTGTTTTCATGACAACAAATGTACTTGCTGTATTTACCCCTGGGTCCTGACGGGGATTTTCCCAGCTGAGTCACTGAGGCCATTTTTTTTGTTTGTTTTTTTGCCCTTTCGCATTAACAGTTTATGGTTTCAGTAGTTAAGGAACATAACTGTAGTAACTTAACACAAATGCTAAAGTCGTTCACGTATTCCACAATGTATCACCCACAATCTGTTTTACTTGCATGTGTAAAGAATAAAGTTTTTTTGTAACCTTTCTGTAAAATCTACCCAGAATATTTGAGGTTTTTGTAGTGCCCAACCCCAGCATGGTTAGAATGGAATGATGGGAAACTTGTTCTGGTTTGAACCAAGAACACCAACATCTAGGTGAAGTAATGAATTCCTGACTATATCTATCAAACTCTTCTTTTTACTTTACTGAAAGGGTTGAATTGCCAGGTGAAGTCTTTTGCATTTTGTTGATGATGATACATGATAGCAAGCTATAGCAGATCGAATGTTTGGGTGTTTCTCTTTGTTTTTCTTTTTTCGCACAAATATGCATCAGGAACTAATTTCTGATATCAGATGTGTCTTTTTTTCCTTTTTTTTTTTAACCCAATAAAGATTATGAAGTGGAACAAAAGCAGGATGTTTTGTTTGTCACATAGAGTATGGCCACATGAGGGAGTCAGAGAGTGTTTTTTTTTTTTGTCAGTCTTTCTTCTCTTCCTCCGCTGGAGCTCCTGCAATAATAAGATCACGTGTTTTCAAATATGTTGTTTATTTATGTACGTATAATACTGACATAAGCAGCTAATGACCATAGTAAAGGCTTTATTTTTTGTGATTTTCGTGACACTTGCATGAACACTACATTCAGGAACAGTCTTTGTGAATAAAAAGTTATTTCGTAAAAAAAACATGTTTAAGTCATAAATATACAACGATTAGTGTATAATTATGTCTTCCAACAAATAAATGTATTAAAAATACATAGAGGTCTCCAGTTTGTGCAAGCTGACATGTTCACCATCATCTTAAAAACAGTAACTAGACAGTTTCCGGGGTGAGGGTGACTGAGGTTTAGCTGGTCCCTGCCACGGTTTCCAGGTCCTCAGGTTTATGACAGCAGCTGTCCAGCCGTCGCCGGTAAGTGTTCCCGCTCCTGGGGTGAGGGCAGCCATGAACCAGCTTACTTCTGCACCCATACCTACTTTTTGTCGAGTGAACTGGTCTGCGCCGGTCCCCATTTGTGAATGTATTTCAGCGTCTCACTCATGCCGTGTGCTTCTCTGTATGTTTAGTTTATATTTTCTCTGTAGTTTTGTATCATTTTCCCTGCCAGCAGTAAAGCTATTTTTGAGTTTACATTGTTCGCCTTTGTGAAGTCTGCTGTTGGGTCTTTTCCCTCCCTGCACACGGCCACTCCATGACAGAATGTAAGATAGAGACTCTCCAATAATATAGAGAAAACCACAACAATCAAATGATCAAGCATTTTGGCGACAGTGGGAATGAAAAACTCCCTTTTAACAGGAATGTGACTCAATGCTGAATCACAGTAAAGATATATTGTATATGTATGAAATCAAACTGTGTGCACTGTGTGGCACTAATGACATTTTTAGAAATAAAGCATGAACCCTTCATTTGAGTGCATTTTGTGATTTGCCCATGTTTATTATTATCTATTCAAATTCTGCCATATATAACATGATAGAGGTTCATGTACAAATGTGAGGTCACTGTGGAGGCTAGTGGATATTTGTGTGAAATCAAATATAGAAAATGGAAAACAATAATAAAAAGTGTAAATGGAGCATGATTATTAAAATTTCATTGAAATTATTATTTTTAAATGCTGCCAGAATAAAAGGAAAGCATGATTTTAAAAAGGAAGTGATGTGTCTGTGAAGACAGACATCATTAGGTGGAAAGGTCATAAAATCAGACAAATAAGCAGCTAGCAGAATTCAGACTGATGTACATCTGTGGCTGCATGAAATATTGTAGCTCTGATGGCATCAAACACTGCATTAATAATTAGCTTTTCTACAATCTGAAATTTCTTGAATAATAATCACAATGTTTGGGTCAACTAAGTTGACAAATAATATGAGTTACTAGACAATAATCAAAAAAGATGAAGAAGAGGTGAGCATCCTGAGACCCTTCAATTTTTTCAATTCACTTTTATTTATATAGCATGAAATCACAACAGAAGTCACCTCAAGGCACTTTATATTTAAGATAGAGACTCTCCAATAATGCAGAGAAAACCACAACAATCAAATGATCAAGCATTTTGGCAACAGTGGGAATGAAAAACTCCCTTTTAACAGGAAGAAACCTGTAGAACCAGTCTATTTGAGGGGCAGCAATCGGCTGCAACCGGTTAGGGCTGAGGAGATGAAGTCGGGACAAAAAACACACTGTGGAAGAGAGTGTTAAACTCCATCGTAAAAGTAGAGACGGTATTTGCCTCCCAAATCCAAATTGGGAGCTGGTTCCACAAAAGAGGGGCCTGAAACACACTGAGGAACACACTGAGGCTGTTCCGGCATACAAATTAATGGGGTTGATATTGAAAGAGTGAGTGAAAACAGATTTCTAAGGTAACGATAGATTAGACTTAGTTGGAGAGCACATGTTAAATATATTCATCTGAAAGGACTTGTTTAGTACTCCAGTACTAAAAACAAAGCAAAACAAGTATTACACGGCAAAGAAAAAGAAAAAGTCAATTAGTGCAGCGTGCCTGACTCCATCCTACCATGTTTTCTGTTGTTGACTGTAATGCAACAAACACAGCTTGAAGTGTGGTGTCATCTGTAAAAGACGGCCTGTCACTGGCATTACGGTCTATGTTGTTGTTTAGGGCTACAACCACTAGAGGGACCACATGACTGTCTGTGTTACTTTCTCAACACACTGTGATTGTAGAACTTCTACATGTAAAGATCTGTTACATTTAATCCCTTGTTAGATGAGTTCACATAACATTGAATAAGCCTGTTAGCACCATATAAATCTCAGTGTATTGTATAGAATATGTAGGAGTGGCGCTCAAGGTCACAAAAGCACATTTGGAGACAGAACAAAGAAGACAGAATACAGGTATGTATTATTTATTGACTCAATCTGAATGAATTTGACAACTGAGTTTCTTACAAAGTTGTGTTTGAACACATTTAACAGTAAATAGCTGTAGTTAATATTAATCTGACCTAATAGCTAGACTTAATCGATTTAGATGATACTGTAAGTGAAGAAGGCTCAGTGCAACAGGAAGCCAACAGCAGCCGCCTTTTACAGCATAACTAAGCAGGGTTTAGGATCAGCTGATCCAGCCCAAAGTAAATGCTTTATCAAAAAAGAAAGTTTTAAATCTCTGTCTTAAAAGTAGAGAGGGCATCTCTTGAATTCAAACTAGAAGCCTATTCCACAGAAGAGGAGCCTGAAAGCTGAAGGCTCTGCCTCTTTCTACAGGAGTATAATTAACTGATTGATTGAGTGTAAACTGTTTGCCACATGGGCACATAGGCATCTGTGAGAGTCAGAACTTTGGCTTGGTTGTCGGGGATAGTTCACTCAATGGCATGCAAATTAATTTATAACCTCACGCACCGGTGCGTCAAAATGACGTCACTGATTAAAGACGGCATAGCAGCGAGACGAAACCTCATTGAGATTCCGTTCCAATTCGTGTTGCCTGCTGGAAGGCAACCAAAGTCCACTGAAACTTTCCTAGCTCTGAGCCACCAGTGTGCAATGTCCCCAGGCAGCACAAAATATAAACATACTTCCTAGATTCCTATGTAAGGTTGCCACAAAAATGTACATTCATTAAAAATTACTTACATAAAAATGTATGTAAACCAAAAGCAGATCAAATGATGACATAATAACGTTGGCAGTTAAAACTAAGTGAAAACTTGGATCTGTTGAAAAAGTTGCTTTCAGTTTGACAGCCAGCCAAGTTTCATTTTAAGTGAACGGCTCCACCCACGGGCTTAAATAAAAGGAAGAAATAGAAACCAAAACTCATTGCTGCTCTTTTACTTGATCTTGAGTGCATCAGGGTAAGATTTCTATGACTAAACTATTAACTTAAAACTATATATTTAGAATACATCTGTATGAATTGTAATTGTGATTTACATTTGAAATAATCATGTTTTGTTGCGTTTTTTTTTGTTTTTTTTAATTTAGATGGATGCCATTTACAACCTACTCGCCAGAAACAGACTGGAAAGTTACTACAGAAAGTTTCTAGACCTAGGAGTGAAAGATGAACGAGATTTCATTGACAGCGTAACAGAAGAAAATTTAACTCAGCTAGGTAAGAGCACTGAAGACGAGGTGGTTTTACATTCTTGAGTTTCTGAAGATGACATAAAATTAAATGGCAAATCAAACTGAGCTTTTATAGATTGACAAGTTACCGTTGTATGGAAAGTCTGGACTGGCACTCGGTTTAATAATAATAACTTAGATTTGTATAGCGCTTTTCAGGAAATCTCTAATCGTCAGAGATTGTTACAATAACGACCAATACAATAACTGTCTCTAACCGGTTGTGTCTGAACGTTTAACCCAAGACATTCTCAAACTGCGCCATAGGTGATACATGGGCTCCCTCTAGTGGTATGGTATATATTCTGACTTAGGGCACTTATTCTTTGTCTCAAGACACATTGATCAACATACCTTATATTCCTGTCTTTATACTGTGTGATTTTATACATTGAGTCGCCTGATGGTTTGCCAGAATCTCTTCGACCTACCTACCTCCTTGTAGGTAGAGTGGTCGCCCCTTGATCGGAAGGTCGGGGGTTCTACCCTGAGGTACCCTTGAGCACAGTGCCATCTTTACACACTGCTCCCTGGGCGCTGGACTGTTAGCTGCCCACTGCTTCACTGAGTGAATGGGTTAAATGCAGAGAGAAAATTTCATTGCCTTGTACTGTAACAATGTGCAATGACAATAAAGTTTAATTTTTCTTCTTGATTAGGCGTATATCTAACTGTATATGTAATTTTTGATAAAGTTTCTTCAGTATTTACACATCATTGCTATTTGTTTCAATTTTAAAATATATGATTAATATAAATTTATATTTTCAAACAGGATTAAGTCAAGTGGAAAAGAATCGTTTTTTTCAGATGAAAAAAACTATCAGCAGATTTAGAGCTCCAGAACAATCAGCTGTAGGATCAGTGCAAAAGTCCATGAAGACCTTTAAGCTGCTATACACATACCCCAAATGTCCAACTGAACCAAAATCCATCAAAGGTAAGATATTTACAGCCACTATATGTGTGTGTGTGTATATATGTATATGTTTGTGTGTATATATATGCGCGTGTGTGTGTATATATACATATATATAGATCTCAGTTACCACTGTACAGGTGGTCTGGACCGGCTCTCCATCATCCGGGTCAGAGTCCCTATATCCCTATGGGTATTACCCTAGGTGAATTGAGACTAGTTTAAGCCGGCGGCAAGGAGACTTGCTCAGCCCCTAAGTGCCTTCGTCTGAGGGCCCGCCCTGCACAACCCTGATTCTGTGTCCTCACCAGCAACCCAGAACACAGAGGAACACAGAGCCACACTCATTAATGGCAGCTCTCCTCTAATGATCTATGGCACTTTGGTTATTTGCAGAGTAAAATTTAGTGACATGGACTGTAGGTCCCCAGGACGTGCTGTGGTAATTGACTAGAATAACCTATAAGAACCCTAATACTGATGTTATAAATTAATACACAAAGTTTTATCATTTACTGTTTTAAGTGAATCATAAAATGAATGTCCACAACTATAACTTTAATTGAAGATGGGCATTTTTATTTAAGCATGTATTAAATTTTTATTTAATATACACACGTGTGTGTGTGTGTGTGTGTGTGTGTGTGTGTGTGTGTGTGTGTGTGTGTGTGTGTGTGTGTGTGTGTGTGTGTGTGTGTGTGTGTGCATATGTATATATATGTATGTATATATTTAAGTTTATATGTATGTATGTTTGAATTACACTTTTTTGTCCCAAAAAGTTGATTCTGTTCATCTGGACATAACGTTTTCAGTGGAGGAAACATTTAATCACTCATCCAAGTGACTTCTTTAGTCTCCGCTAACTGCAGCATTGTTTGCCAGTGGTGCTAGTTTCAATCATTGTGCAAATGTACTGTTTATAAGGTTGGGGAAACCTTCAGTTAGCTGAGACTGAAGAAGTCTTTAGGATGAGTGATGAAACGTTTCTCCCACTGAAAACTCTACATCCAAATGAACAGAATCATCTTTTTGGGATTTCCTTACCTGGATGATTGAGTATGTATCAAGACTAAGGAGCTCGGAAAGAAAAGTCATCTACGTCCACTGTGAACGACCATCTTTGAACAGAGGCGGTGGTTTACAACACCAACTGTCTACCGTCTATAATCCAGTTTTGAGATCCTTCCCAGACGCCTTAACAGCCACGCACATCCTTGGCCATTTGACTTCAGGAAATCACATGATAGGGTGGGGCTAGGTTTCACAATGGGTTCATCGAAACCTTGGCTGATTGCGACCCACACCCGTTTTCACACCTTTGCTCGTGTGATTAGGCAGAGGATCATTAGGGGGTCCGTGACCCTCTTGGGGGGACACTCCCATAGGGCTTAAAAATCTGGGACCATTTGCTCTTAAAACTGAAGAAGCTTCTCTGATGAGAGGTGAAACATCCAGACACTCTTCTTTCCAAGCTCCTTAGACTACAATGACCTGAATGCTTAGACATGATGCTTAGTGTTGGTAAGGGAAAAATCTGATCTTTCATCAATAGTCACATTAATATACTTAATCAGCAAGGCAAAATTAGCACATACTTTCAATTTAGCAGTCAGTATAAACACCAATATCAAAATGGTTAACTTATAATGTTGGTATACTGAACTTGCAGATATGGATCCAGAACAAAACACAGTTGAAGATCTAATGTTGAGGATTTGTCACCTCGAAAGTGTTGATCCCTCCAGAGGTGTCTGTCTCTACACAGTGGATGGAATGCCTTTGACAGATGATCCCTTCTTTAACACATGTAAGCTCATTCAGTGTTGAGTATTCAAATAGGTAATGAGAAGCATATTCAAAGCATACAGTAGTATAATACATCAATACAATAGAAAGAATACAATGTTTAGTAAAGAGCACCAAGTCTGAAATCAAAATCTTTATTAAAGGCTTAAAATCATACACAGATGTTCGGTTACCAGAGCTCACAAATTCAAGAGGGAGCACTAAAGGCAAAATTCTAGGAATCTGACAAACCTTATAAGACAACAAACTAGAGGCAGGAACTACAAACAGGAAATGTCTACATAAAGAATTTACCAAAAAAGTGAACTAGATCAAATATAAAACAAAGATAAGGGAAACATACGTTTAAATGGCATGTTTTTCATATAGTCTTCTCTTCACAGTTGAAACTGAAACTTGCTTACTATGACCACTATTAAGCTGTGCTTGAAGCTGTTCTGCTGCGACTGATGCTCATGAGGGTATGAGGGTACCACAGTGTGTTCCAACACTGTTTTTATGCAGACAGAGGGGGTTGTAAGTAATCCAGAAAAGTTGAAAGATCTGTAGGAATTAGCACCAGCTTTCAAGGCTTCATCAACCTCCACTGCTGCAGAACAGCTTTAAATTTTTAACCCATTCTGTGTTCCCTGAAAAAGGCCTTTTGCATAATTCTGAGATGTACATTATTTTTTAGTTTTAGGAAACCTTACCTTTTTTAACCTCTGGCAGTTCACCGCTTACCTTTGTACTATTTCAACTATTCATTGGACTTGAACAACTTGAATTTAAATAAATAACTGGAAAAATTGTGGTGTTTTCTAAAACTTTTGACCACTAGTGTCAAATGAGAGAATGCATAAATTGACAATATACTTAAACCACAACTGAAAGCTGTTTTAATTGAGTAGCTGTCCTTGTTTTGTTTTGGGGTTTTTTGCATTCATGTCTCACTTAATCTTTTAAAGCACTTGTGCATAGCTACCACAATGTAGTGCATACATCACTTTTAAACAACTATAAACATTGTATTTTTAAGCTGACATATGCAGTAGATAGATTGAACTGCCAGGAAAAGTCTCTCTAATATTAAAACATAACAAAATCATGGCTTAAATTTCTGCAGTGTTCCCCAGTGTTTATTATCAATCAATATATACAATATAAAAGTGCCTGTTGAGTCAATTCAGTGTTATGACTTTTAACTGAGGCCTTTATCATTTTTAGTCCACACTGACTTCGTATTGCCTGTTAATCAAGCAGTCCATGAGACTTAAATGAGGTTGAGATTTATTTCCTCATATACATTCCTGAGATGATATTAACACATTTTTAGGGTTTTTTTTTTTTTTTTAATTATAATTCATTAACTTTTTTTTATGTTTTCAGCATGGCAACATCAAAATAAGGTTTGAATAAGAATACAGTGAGTAGTATAGGCTGCAACTAATTCACTCATTTTTCTGCATGTTAAAGCAAAATTTCTTGTTTTTATAGCAGATATTATTGTCACATTTAAACAAGAAATGAAACCTCACGTACAGGAGAAATTGTTGCTTGAAATAAGTAGAAAACTAACAAGAAGTTATTTTTTAATTTATTTTATCAACAGGGTCTTTACAAGACAGACACATTAAAAGCGGAGATGTAATCTATGCTATTTTTACACCAAATGGGAATTTGAAAACATCTACAAATTTCATGCCAAGGGTTGGTGACACCCAGGGAACAGATATCGTTCGATGTCATATCATGCTCAAGGTGAGTTTATTGTATACATATTCTCTTCTTTTGCCTTGCTGAGTTAAGTAAAAGGTTTGCATTTCAAATAGTTTAGCAAGATGGATGATATTGAAAAATAGAGGATAACTCACAATTTTTCCTACTTGGTTTATGACACAGTGCTGGTTTGTCATGTCACAAGGCCAACATTCTTACAAATTTAAATTATTGTGCTGGTTACATGATATACTACTCAAATCAGAGGGGTTGTTAATCAGTTTCAGCAGTGATGCACCATTTTGCTGTTTGCCAACTGCCAATAAATTATAAAAAAGAAGAAGAGGAATCCGTTTTAGCTGCTTTGGTGTTCATGAAAGTAACAATTTTCCAGTACCCTGATCTATAAATATTATTTTTTTGTAAAAATTGTGTGTTTCTGTTCTGTTTCTTGTTCTGTTAGTGTATGTGTTTCTTTGCTGCTGTTACAACCAAATTTCCCCCCTGTGGGACAATTAAAGGATTATTCTATTCTATTCTAGAGGGACAACAATTAGGCCACACCAAACCATCACTGGTTTTACAGGTGGAGGCAACTGATACTTTTTTCTCCTATTCATCTTTTCTAATGGTTTTTTCAATAGTATAGCTTTTGGCTAGGGTCAGAGCTACTACTGGTAGCATGATGTGATTCCTAGAACCCACAGAGGTTGCACAGGTAGTTGAACTCCTTCGAGATGGCACATCAACTTGTGCCATTGCCAGAAGGTTTGCTGTGCCTCCTAGCACAGTCTCACGAGCATGGAAGAGATTGCAGGACACAGACAGTGACTGTAGGAGAGCTGGACATGGCTGTAGAAGGTCCTTAACCAATATATCCATTTTGCCAATATTAATTAGATTAGATAAAACTGTATTTATCCTTAGGGAAATTACTAAATAATAAATAAATAAATAGATAATAAATTGACTTCAAATGATGTAGCATCCTTTCAATCTTAACACGCTGCCCAGTCCATTTCAGTCATTCAGTCAATGGTACAGCCATTGTAGCTGACTGACAAGATATGAACATGTTTTCCACTTTATGGTGAGTTCTCCCTCATTATATGCAGAGGAGTGGGAGCAGGTAAATGACATTTCACTTTATTTTTCTCATACAGGGAGATTTTGAAGTCAAAGTAAACTTGGCACTTGACACAATAGCTAATCTGAAGAGCAAGCTTGCAGTTGAAAGTGGAATCCCTGCATATGTTTTGCAATACAAGTAAGAATATATTCCTTTAATCATACACTACCATTCAAAAGTTTGGATTCATTTGGAAATGTCCTTGTTTTTAAAAGAAGAGTACAGTTATTGTACAACTTGAATTTCAAAATGTAGGAAAATATTTTGAATTTCATGTCAGCAACACTTAATGGGACCATGGTCATCACTGTGTAACATCTCTTCTTTTAATAAGTTTAATAACCTGCAAAGTACTAAATCCATCCATCCATCTATCCATCTTCCTCCGCTTATCCGGGGCGGGTCGCGGGGGCAGCAGCCCAAGCAGAGAAGCCCAGACCTCCCTCTCCCCAGCCACCTCCTCCAGCTCATCCGGGGGAACACCAAGGCGTTCCCAGGCCAGCCAAGAGATATAATCTCTCCAGCGTGTCCTGGGTCTGCCCCGGGGCCTCTTCCTGGTGGGACATGCCCGGAACACCTCACCCAGGAGGCGCTCAGGAGGCATCCTTGTCAGATGCCTGAACCACCTTAACTCTCTCCTTTCGATGTGGAGGAGCACTGGCTCTACTCTGAGCTCCTACCGGATGGCCGAACTTCTCACCCTATCTCTAAGGGAGAGTCCAGCCACCCTTCGGAGGAAGCCCATTTCCGCCGCTTGTATCCGCGATCGCGTTCTTTCAGTCACTACCCACAGCTCGTGACCATAGGTGAGGGTAGGGATGAAGATCGACCGGTAAATTGAGAGCTTCGCTTTTACACTCAGCTCTCTCTTCACCACAACAGACCGATGCAGCGTTCGCATTACTGCAGCCGCAGCACCGATCTGTCTGTCGATCTCCCGCTCCCTTCTCCCATCGCTCGTGAACAAGACCCCAAGATACTTAAACTCATCCACTTGGGGCAAGGACTCCTGACCCAGAGTTGGCACTCCACCCTTTTCCGGCTGAGGACCATGCCCTCGGATTTGGAGGTGCTGATTGTCATTCCCACCGCTTCACACTCGGCTGCGAACCGTTCCAAGGCGAGCTGGAGGCCATCACTCGATGAAGCCAACAGAACCACATCATCTGCAAAAAGCAGAGATGAGATTCTGAGA
>VURO01030518.1:0-12500 GCA_015108175.1 Pelvicachromis taeniatus | reverse complement strand
AAGATTATTATTTAAGTTGCATTATCAAAGCCAAAAAACAGAAAAGAGTTTTAGAGTCACTTTTGGATTGAGTATGACTCTTTATTCTGTCATTTGTGGTGCAGAACATGTCACTCTGGTGACTGACGGTGTCTCTGTGCATTTGCGTAAAAGGTCGTTACTCAATAGGTTTTCAAGGATAACATACGACGTACTGAGGCTGTCATTAAGTGATTAGTTCAGAGTAATCACTTAATGCTTGAAATGCTTAATAATGCTTGAAAGTCATGGGGAAGCATGTTTGGTTGTAAAGCAGAATGAAATCTAGGATATTGTACCATTAAGCAAATAAAACTGACCATAAATTCCAAGCAATGTCTATTCAATCTGATGAGCACTGCAAAGGAAAGCAGCTCCACATCTGTTGCTCAACAGTTGCAGTAAAGTAGTCAGCAGATGCTTTGAACAAGCTCATCTGGAAGAGGAGAATATTTCCCACACACAGATCGAGCCATTGCTCTTGGATTTAGGCCACAATTCAAACTCTCTTCTTCTAATGTTTGACAACCAAAGAACTCCATTTCATTCACCAACAAATAAATTATACTGTTTGCCTTTTCAAAGAATTGCTTGATTAGTACCACAGTATGTCAACAGACCTGCGGTTCAGTGTCGAAAAGCAACCTTTAAATAATGTGAGTGCTGTCAACACATCGATACGAGGTAAAAACAAACAACTCTGCAATATGAGCAGTTGAAGTGAACCGTTTTTTTTTGTTTACAAGTTGATCAGCGCAGTTCGTGTCTTTCCTGTGATCGTTTTCAGAGGAAATGAGCACATTCTCTCATCATTGGGAAACTACTACCAAGAGAATGTAAAACTATGACTCGATTTTTGGTTTCTGCCATTTCCCAAATTCCAATGTATACAGCAACATCAAAAGACATGAACAGAGCACTCGAAACAAACAAACAAACAAACAAACAAAAAAACCACCACCACCACCACCAACAACAACAAGGAAGTAATTTCCTCAGCAACTGCCAAGTCAAATGCAAACTACGTGCATATTTCTTCCGTCTGAATTATGTCTGTGTGAGTGTGTGTCTCGAGCCAGCTGCCACAGTCTGCCAAATGACCGACAGGCCAAAAAAAGCAAACTCCAAAAACATCACTCAGTAGTGAATGAGTATGTTTCGCGCAACTGAAGCGATCCAAGCTATAATCAGTTTATTATTGCAGAACGAGTGTATGGAAAGAATCCTACACAATATTCAGTTAAAAAAAAACAAAAACAAAAACAAAAGCGGTTACTACTGCAATATGAAACTAAAGGTTGGTTGACTAGCAAAGTAATAAGGCAACTGTAACAAGCAGCAACGCTGCTCTGTGGATAAATCAATCAACTTATCTCTGGATCGCGTTTCCATCTTGCACTCTTACCATTCCAGTGGAGGCAATGTGCGAGATTGACAAATTCAGCTTAAGTCGTTCTGTGAACAGCCACACCAGATAATTATTGGTCCAGCACCAAAAGCTCTGATAGTGTAAACAAACTGACTAGCAGTTGGCAGGCAGCTAATGTTGCAGAACTTAGTCTGCATGCACACACACACACACACGCTCAGCCGAACTCACCTCTTTTATAAATGTCTCAGATACAAATCTAGTTAAAGTTTTAGACTTCAACATGTGGTTGAACATTTGATTGGCACCAATGTCACGAGAAGTGTTTACAAATGAGCTGTGAAAAGGTTAAATAGGGGTTTTAAACATTTAATGATTCCAATGCTGCCGACAACCACTTCTACCTAACTGTACAGTTTAATTCAGACCGTTCCTTTCTCTAAAGTCGAAATTATGTGAACATTAAAAAGTCTGGCTTAACGTAAGAGCAGAGTTGATGGTTTTACTAAAAAAATCAATGTTGTCGGAGTGTAGTTACAATTTAACATCTAGACTAAAACTCGCTTTTAACTTTAAAATCTTCTAATTAGCAACAGAGGAATCAAAGTTTTTCACTTGCTTCTTTCGTCCTTACAGACTTTCATTTCGATGATGCTTCATTTCCATGGTGATTTTTTAAAGGTTATATCTCAATCTCAAGGTTACTTTTTCTAGTTAATCGATGATTTCTTTATACAGTTTTGCTCTGAAATTAATAAAACCATTATTTCTGGTTAAATGTAGACTTTTTAATATTTTGGCTTTATATATAACATTTGCAAGCATATTTGAGCATTCATCGTGTCTGTGCAATCTGGGTATGACAGGATAATATTCCAAGGACCGATCATGAATTTTTGCAAAACTTTTACCCCTCCACTAGCATATACCCTACCTCTATGGCCTTATCAAACCATTTCACACAAACCAACAACTTCCTGCCTCCGTTTCACAGCCAGCGAAACTCTTTTAAGGTAAATAAGGGTTCCCTTAAAGGGAATATGTAGTTTCCAAGCACCTCTTTAGTGTGCATGGCACCAAGTAACCATTTCCTTCAACCATCCGCACTTGGGCTGAGACCTGCTGGCATCCACAGTTCAGATGAAGCCATAAAACACGCAGCTAACTACAGACGTCTCTTACTATAATACACAAAATCTCTCTGTCTGCAAGACACATAACCAAGAATTGAGCAACTCGACTTTTTAATGCCAGTACATCGCAGTCCTGAAACTTCTCATCTATTTCAGACAATATGGCGTCATCATGTTGCCTAGCAACCATCTACTAACACTAAATCGGCCCTTTTGTACTGTTTATGCACCTATGAGACCTTTCAATACTACTGTATCACTTTAATTTCACAACAATAACATCTAATTCAGCAAATATTAATTATTTTTGATTGTGAGGTTTACAGTATCAATATTACAGTACATCATTTAGCATGGTCGTTTCTGAGGTTTATGACTATAACAAAAAGACTTTACATAAAAGTTTAATGTTACATAAATAAAAATATAAATGTATTTAAGACAAAAGGGATTCTAAGGCACGAGAATCAGTCTAGCCCACAAAAAAGAAAGAAAAAAAAAGACCTTTTCAACAGCATTTCATTATGTTGTTTTCCCCACAGGCTCATGTTATTGACATTTATTAGTAAAACTAAAACACTGGAAACATGAAACCATAATGAAAAAGCAGAAACAGACCAAATAACGGAGTAGTATAGGTATGTACTAGTTTATTTCTTTAGTCTCACTGCTTGGTAGGTGTGGTTTGCTTCACAAGTGACCTGTTCGCCCATTTATTAACCTCTTTGCAGATATGTAGAAACTGTGTGGCTGGACTGAGTTTCTCTTGTATAAACGGTTTTTGACATTTTTTGTTTTTGTTTCTGTTTTATGAACTTGATTCATAAATTCCTGCGCGGCTGTCAGAGACTCCAGCGGCACACTTCGACATGACTCATGGCACACCACCGAGCCTTGCAACAGCACATCTGGAAACAACTCATCTTAAACTGTGACTTACCAGACTCAACTTAAAAGTTTCAAACATCAGAGGAAGCGCCACAGATAATGCAGAGAATTTTACCATAGCTTGTACAATGTCATAAGTCATCCAGTCAGTGAGAATGTTGCAAATAAAAGTGCTCCCATTGCACGTACGTTTGGTGTGGGATAATTCTTAAAGCATGCTTACAGAGATGTCTAAATCATAATACAGCGTAAACAATCATTTTTATAGCAATCAATACACTCAAAGAACACCTACATGCACCAAATTATCACCTAAAGCAGTGCCATAGTAATGTCACGGATTAGGCTAATCCAATTTCGAATAAAGTGTGTAGTAAACATATAAATAGTAACATTACAGTACTGCCTATTTCTAGATGAAGGACGGCAGAGGCTGCTGCTCTAATAAAACAAAGCTGATTTTGGTTGGCATTATCTCCACTGCACACAGTGTGAGAGTGAACAAGAGACAAAAGAGACAGATAACCATAACGACCTGCACCACACATCAGTCACTGCCAAACTGGCCTCCGTATTTAGAAATGTGCACACATGCAGATGAAGTCAAGTGGGTTAAAACATAATGTTGAATCAATGACGAATCACTTAGTAGCTGATGCAAATTTACAGATAAAACATTAAAGCTATGTTTCCCTGTGTTTACGAGGCTCGTGAGGATCGTGAGCGTGTGTCTGCATATCACTCTCAGCAGCACTGTGTCATGTTGCCAACAGACCAGCATTTCTGGAAACACCGCTCTAGTCTGGCTCTGAGAGAGGGGAAGAGGAGGCATGTGAGAGAGTGTGTGATAGAGTGTGTGTGTGTATGTGGGAGGGGGCTTTTGGTATTTGACCAGTGAGACTGAGAAGAGTTTCCCTGGCTCTGCATGTGCGTCAGTGTGCTCCTACGAGGGCTGCAGCACGCTTAAACTCTCAGTGATGACTCAACTGTGTTAGTGTGCAGCGCGTGCTACCGTGGGTATTTATACATGGTGAGGTGTGAAGGAAGCCCTCTGGCTCTGTCCCTAAGGAGGGTAGCAGGGAGGCACATACTGCCTGCTCAGGGGCACCCCCACAACGCTCAAAACCGACGGCTGCACACAAGCTAAGTCAATTTAACAGATTATGAGTCACTGATGGAAATCATCAACCTCCAACCCATAGATACAAATACAACGAATAATAGCCCAACACATTCACACATAATTGTTTGCTGTTGGTTAGGCCATGTAAATAAGGGACACACGAAGCAAAGTTATTACTCCTATAATTTGCTATAGCTTTGCCAAGGCTCTATAGATCACTTCAATAGTTTTTCAGTTGTATACCTTCCATAATGTTTCAATTGAAAGCTCTGGAAAGACAACATCAAGGCAATCTCTTCTTTTACCTCATTTGGGGCACGAATATCAGATATTGGAAGATTCAGAACAAGTTAGGGAATTAGATTACTATTACTATTATCTACTACTTTAATGATTTCATAATTTTAGTCCATTTCAAAGTTATAAACATCCAACAAATGTGTTTACAGCTTCTCAAATCTGAAGACTTGGGCCTTTTTTTTGTATTACATGCAAGTAAACACAAACCCTTTGCTTCTGAACTACATGTCAGTCTAAGCTATAAATAAATAAATAAATAAATAAATAAATAAATAAATGTGTGTTCTTGGTCTCTAATAAATTTGTGTCGATATTTTTTTTTTACTTTCACCTTTTATTTTGAAGCGATTAATCGATTAAAGCTGACAAAAATAATAATGTTTAGTCCCAAATTACTGTAAAACACACCCGCAATAAGAAAAACACACACACGACCTCTAAAGTATGTAAATATAAAGTACATAGCAGTAGCCATGCAGAATAAATGTGATTTCTGCGAGATGTGGTCAAAGATAGCACCATTAAAGCTCCGTAGCATGTGTAACAAAACAATAACAACTCACCAACGTGTAGCGGTTAAGTATTTAGTAGTCTAAGTTCCATTACCTTCTCTGCGGAGCTTCACGGCTTCACCAAGGCAGTAAAGCTCTTTCTCGCTGTTATCCAAGGACGGGTCTGCGTCTGAACAAACAAAACAAGCATTTAGAAACGCGCAGGGGCTTTCAGAAAACTTTGGGGGGGCCATGCGTGGAGCCCTGCTGCCGCTGCTCCGAGGCTGGCTACCACCAGAGGTTAGCATTAGCTTGCTAGCGCCTACGCTGGCTTCCTAAATCAAGTGGAGCTGTCAAAGCTAACAAACTTACAGCTGGACAGTTGGGGGGATAGCATTACTGCACGCGACAACGACACAAACTCCGTGCGGTAACCGATAGCTATGCTCGCGCGCATATGTGCACGGCTGTCAAAGCGACACATCAATATTGCATTTCGTAGTAATATTATTTGACAGTTACTTTGCTGCGCTCTGACAGACAGCCTGCATGGTGGAGGAGCTTACTCAACTCAATCACAGACAGTTGGACCACGCACTTCCCGACAGTTTGTCCGCAAAAACAACAACGCTACCCGTCGTGCGAACTTACTGTCAACAAAACGTAATTTAGCCGCACTGACGAAGGAAGACCAAGGCTCGCAAAGGAATGTATCCGGACTTGGTATTTGGCGATCCAGTGTCGCCATTGCTCTTCCTTCTTGTTGCTTTGCTGAGAGCCGTTTTTCTGCCTCTCCTTCGCACGCAGCAGGCGAAAAACGAAAGAACGAGATATGCTGACGTCGTTCTCGTCGGGCTTCGGTTTTGTTCGGCATCTCTCGGCGGGGGCGGTTGCGGGGCTGAACGGCAGGTACAGTACGGTTATTCACGAGTTCAAAAGTTCAGCGTAGTTCAGGTAAAGCCAAATGCCTATCATCACCATTTCCATAATTTAAAGATTACAGTAGGCTGTATTATAAATGAATAAAAGCCTTTTATTTTTTAGTGTTTTAGCAATAACGTGTTTAGTAATAACATGTTTTAGTAATATTTGCCCTTCAAAAAGCTAAGAAAAACGATCTTCATGGGGGCAAATGTTAGAAATTACCTCGATTTATTCAGTCAATACTGCTAAATTTAAAAATGTATATTTTAAAAGCCATGATTATAACTCCAACATCTCTACAGTGTTGTGAAAACTACTCTTTATGTCTGAGATTGTCACTTTTACATGTTTCAGATCCTCAAACAAATATTAATATTAGACAAAGATGACCCGAGTAAATCGGGAGAGTTCCGGGAGAGTATGGGAGAGTTCCAAGGACAAAAACAACTGCTGAGCAAGAAGAGCACAAAAACCTCTTGATGATCCCCAAGACAGCATTTCATAACAATGACATCACACCAGAAGGCAAAAATGGTGTTGGTACTGTGATAGAAGTTTTTGGAGTCTAAAAGTCAGACTTAGAATGCAGATTAAATGCTTTTCTGTGGCCTTAAACAAACTGTCCATGCTTGTAAAATGTAGCAGTTATCACATATGCTTGAATGGAGTACTAGCTGCCATGGGTGGCACAACCAGTTATTAGCTTTATGGGCCAATTAATTTTTCACACAGGGCCAGGTAGGTTTGGATAGTTTTACTCCTTATTATAAATTAAATTAAACGCTGAATTTTGTGTTTATTCGGGTTATCTTTGTCTAACATTACAATGATGGGGAAAGATCCTTGGTGTCAGTTTATTGGAGGGACAGCTCAGGTTGAGTGGTTTAGGGACAACATTAGGGAGGCAAGTTGAGATGGTTTGGACATGTTGAGAGGAGGAGTGGTGGATATATTCATATATTCAGCTAAAGATGTTGAATATGGAGCTGAAAGGCAGGAGGAAAAGAGGAAGACCACAGACAAGATTAATGCGAGAAGAGGATGCTAGGGATAGGGTGAGATGGAGGAAGCTGTGGTGACCGCTAAAGTGAGCGACCAAAAGAAGAAGACGAAATAATTTTATGTTTTATCTCCAGGAGACATTCATTATTTATCCACCTCTTCTCTGAAACACAGTGAAGAAGTCAGGAACCTTGGCATTACTTCTGGATATGGAACTCAGTTTTGACAATCACATCAATAAGATTATGAGAACTACTATCGATCACTTCAAATCTATATCTAAGGTTAAAAAATTCTTACCTCAAACTGACTCTGAGAAATTGCTTTCATATCAAGCAGGTTTGATTATTGTAATGCTCTCTCCACACCATTCATAGGTTGACTTCAGCTCATTCAAAATGCGCATTCAAAATTTGACCACATTACCCCAGTAATGAAGTTACTTCATTTACTCCAGTTCAATATAGAGTCACCTTTGAAATCCTTTGATTAGTTCCCAAAGCTCTCAGTGGTTTCACCATCAAGCATATACCTGAAATGCTCAAAACATCAACAGCTCAATGCAATAGGGTGTTTTTGTTTTATTATATTTTGCTGCTTTTACAGGCTTAAGTTGTTGTTTTGATGTTTGATCTTGTGTGAGAAGCACATTGAGTTTAAATGTAATAAAATGTGTCTTGTAAGTAAAATAGCCATTGCCATTACCAAAGTGGGAGGCTTAATCATTAAGTTCTCTTGAATTGTCCTGGTCAGCCAGTTTCTCCGAAAGCAAGGATGCACAGCAGGTCTTGTCCAGGTTGAGCTCATGGCATTACAATGACCTCTTGTGGCTGAAAAGAGAAGCTGCGTTCACTTTGCAAAGAAGTACCAAGCCAGTGGACTGGTCTCACTTTAAAAACTTTATAATATCTTCTAAAAAGTAAATCATGTTTCTTTATTAATGTTTTTGGATGACCTCAGAGATGAGGTGCTCTTTGAGAGTTTATTTTAAAGTATAGATACAGACACATATTTTGTTGAAAAATGAATCACGATTTTGTCCCTTTTCTCACAACGTGTTCGTCTTTTCCAGTATGACAGCGATGATTAGGGATTAAGTACTCTCTGTCACACTTCCACGCCCACTTGATCGCAAATCGGTCATGTGTTCTGAAATCTGAACGGAACAAATGGATTCAGATGGCACATGACACAACATATAGTCATCTTTTTAGGCGAATCAGAGGGGGCGTGAGAAAGACAGAGAATGGCGGAGATTACAAGGAAATGACAGCCCAAAAATGAGGGCAAGGAAATTGGCTTGATTAGTTTACGCTGATGTGTCAATCAGATGAGATACACACTCAAGCACCGAGTCTGTGCATTCTTATATTATAATCTGTGCTTAAACACAGTCCTTCCTGTCTTGCTTCCTTACACACACACACACACACACACACACACACACACACACACACACACACACACACACACACACACACACACACACACACACAAAGGATGACTCAGTCCCAGTGTTGTGTTTATTTCCCCACATTGAGGTCACACGACCGATCAGAAGGTCACAAGACAATATAGGAAACAGTGCTATTTTTACACTCAGCAGAGGTCATGCTACCTGTTTTGTGTTACATGCTAGAGGTTTTTTGTTTTGTTTTCTATAACAAAAACTTAGTGACAGAAAAGTGAAATACCGTATATCTTCCAATAGTAGCCCCGGGATTTATCCAACAAATTATTCGGCCGGCCCGGCGTTTAAAAGAGACCGGCGGTTGTTGGAGACCAGCTCTTATCAGACGGAATTGTCACAGAAGTGAGAGGGAAAGAGGACCCAGGCGAGGTGAAAAGACAGTATTTACAGGGCTCCAAAACGTATTCCAACAGTTCACATATGATGCAGTTCTCAATTATGCTCCTCCTTTGCTCCCGAGTGTCTCCTTGTCTGTGATAGCCCAGTGCACGAGTGGTGCTCCTCGAAACTTCTCTCCGTCCGACTCTCCTCGAGACCAGAAGTAAAAGACCAGAAAATCACAGTTAGCAGGTTCGCTAGCCGACAGTTCCAGTTCAGTGTAATAATCCCACTTCGAGGGTCGCTTAAATGCCGCTGGTCGTAGATGACGACTGATTGGAAACAGCTGGCCAAGTGATGAGACACAGGAGGACCGACGACAGCGTGGAGGGACTTCTGGGTCGAAGGTCGCCCGGCTACTATTGGAGACCAGCGTCTATTTGTCGTGACATGTTTTCAAACCGTTTAGAAACGGGCGTCAATAAGAGACAGGCTACTATTAGAAGATATACGGTGGTTCTTTTATTTTAAATGGCTTCTCTTGTGGGAATGAATGGAAGCTTGCACTAATACACAGACTAACAGGAAAGTCTTCATTATTTTTTTTTTATTGGAAAAAAGTACATCCAAATTGTGCATGTGACAGAGTGCATTGCAGAAGACCACTCAGGCAGATTAAATGTATAGAAATCATTTAAAAAAGCTATAGCTGATTACAGGAGTGCAGTGGCATAACCAGTACACCAGACACTTGCAGTTTCACTGAACTTTAAGGTTAAAGGAATAGAAACCACGCCACACACAGACTTGATCAAAACACAACAGAAAGAACAAGGAGAAAAAAAAATACTAATAATCAAAACACATCTGGATATACTGAAAATGAGAAATGATACAAAAATACGCCACACTTCTTAGAACACCAACACTTCTCACCATTTGGTATGAACCCCCCCCCACCCCCAACTATGGAGAACAAGACGGACTAGTTTGAACAACGGCACAATAACAGGCTTAAAAATCACACAGAGATATGTAAGAAGCTTACACCCAGGATAAAAGAAAATAGCACTTTGGCTGAACATTTTCGCTCATGCAAAAAGTGATGAAATTAACAAGAAAAGTTGAAAACGCTTTAACTGGTACCTTTGAAGAAAAGTGTGACTGCACTGGATTAAAGCAAGCAACTCAAGTATTCTTTATGGATTTACGCTCACAGTGCTTAAAGAGACGATTCACATTAAAAATCTAATTGACATATTTGTCAGCTGAATGACATGTGACCAGCGTGTCGGGTGTCTGACACCGTGACAAGATGTAAACAAATAGGTTGCGCCCCGTCAGCTGTAATGTTAGATGTACAGTTTTTTTTTGGAGGGGGGTGGGGATGGTCTTCCTAGATGGACAAATAGCAGTACAGACCAAAGGGGAAAAAATGTACATTTGATTTTGAGGGTGAATCGTTCCTTTAATGCAACAATGTTAAAATCACATAAGCACCTCTTCAGTGCAAAGTAGAAAGGTCCTAGACTACAGTTATTTTAACCTTTAACTAGGTCGGCCTGCTTGCCTGTTTTTTTGCTGAGAAAAAAACTGGCTGAAAGGATAAATGGTTGGCATGAAAAGGTGATATCTGTACTCTAGTTTTGCATATGAACAGTTCTACAATAGTCGAGATTCATCCAGACTTCAGTGATTCTCTCTTTCTGACACTAGAGGGTACGAGGGAGTCAGTTAACTGAAGCAAAAGAAATGGTTTGGGACTGAGGCATGTCTTTTTAACCTACAAATATATTTGAAAAATGTGCAAATGAAAGGCAAAATGTATATTCAACTTTTCAATATCGATCGCACTCACTTTTGTAAATAAACGCATTTAGTTAGGGTTAACGAAGGGTTATAAAATTGGATTCTCACGCTGCTCTTAAAGCAGCTGATCTAAGATCTTAGAAAACAAAATGTCCTAGTGTGGTGTCACAGAGAAAGGGCTGAGCACCTTACATTTGTCTGTGTAAAAATAACTATAATAAACCAGACAAAGTAGAAAACCTCACAAGCTGCAATACTGCTATAAAGGTCAAATCAGGTCAAAGGATTCCATCACTGTGTGCATTTTTCTGATGCTAAAGCATCCAAAGCCATTTAAGAATAACAGAACAAAGGCACATTTAAAAAGATTTGGCATGCTTATTGCATTGGTGCTGCTATTGTGTGTGGATGGCTTCTTGTCTACCACCTGATACCACATCAGGTCATATTGGGTTACAAAACACCAATGCAAATCTGTGGGTGCAGCATATAATAAACTTAACTGCAGTCCACAGTTTAATATGAGCTACTCATTCATCCTTCACTTTGTGTGTCTTCATCACTTTCACTGTGTGTGTGTGTGTGTGCTTATCTGCTAAAATCTCTTCATTTCTCCACATGTACTTAACATGCATGCCTACTTTGTGTGTGTGCATTTGTGTGTGTATGTGCGTGTGTGCGCGTACACCTAAGGGTGACTTTCTGTGGCATGTGCACGTTTTCTGTGTTTTGTACTAAGTCTTTGTGTGGATCAGTATGTTAGATTGGCGCAGGGACCTGGTGCCTTCCCGGTCCAGGTTGGGATGAAAATTTCCGGGAGTGCCAGCGAGTCTCTTTGTACACAAACCAAGCATTGAACGCCCACACAAGCATGTTAAGGTAGCCAAACACCTGGATAATGCAGACAAAAAAATAATAATGATTAGAGTCCAACCGATGTTTAAATATATTTTTTTGATATATCAGCCAATATTTTATGTCTTTCAAACACACAAAGCAGAAACAACTATGAAACAATCAATTCAAAATTCTGCTCCTGTCTATTCTATGCTTTACAAATGTTCATTTATTGGCTCCTATAAATGCTGATACGCATATATCAGCAAACAGTTCATATCAGCCTACATTAAAGCATTACTTTCTTATAATTTACTGTAAATGAGTAAAATTTTCGGCGATGACGCATTCGAACTAGGGCTGGGACAACGCGTCGACGTAATCGACTTTGCGTCGAATTTGTGTCGATGCGTCGTCACTTTCAAAAAAACACATGGCGGAAGCGAGTAGCGGTAACATGTCGACTTAAACCACGCCCCACGAACACGCAGTTCTACAGTATGGGGATATTTTAACCGAAAAGGAAGTGATTCAGTCATTTGCCGGCTTTGTAAGGTGAAAATGGCCGATCATAAAGCGACCGTAAGTTTTCAACTTTTTTACTAACGCTGGTTTTTACCCTTTAATTCATCCAGACACCCCCCACATAGACATACACTCACTCATAGACAGAGATAAACACCCAACCTCCGTAAATGCAAAACTAATTTAAGCTGCTTAGCAGTAACATATGTCATTAGATTAATCGATGCATCGAAAAATTAATCACTAGATTCATCGATTCGGAAAGTAATCGTTTTGCCCAGCCCTAATTCAC
>VURO01030517.1:3570-23073 GCA_015108175.1 Pelvicachromis taeniatus | reverse complement strand
GCCTCCGAAGTCCCACAGGCTAACCAAGCCCGGTAGGACTCCTTCTTCATAGGCCCCGGGGCAGACCCAGGACACGCTGGAGAGATTATATCTCTGGGCTGGCCTGGGAACGCCTTGGTGTTCCCCCGGATGAGCTGGAGGAGGTGGCTGGGGAGAGGGAGGTCTGGGCTTCTCTGCTTGGGCTGCTGACCCCGCGACCCGGCCCCGGATAAGAGGAAGAAGATGGATGGATGGATGGATGGATGGATGGATGGATGGATGGATGGATGGATTTGTGAAAGGTTTTCAAACCATTTCTTTTATAAATTTAACAGGAAGCTAGAGCCAGGGTCCTAACGTGGCCCAGCAGACATCCCTACAGGTATTACAGCATCATCAGGAAGTGCACGTATTAAAAGTGAAACATGACATAGACTCAACAGAAAGAGTTTGCTTTGACTGGTAACAAGTAGCTGTTAACTGATGTTATTATGGAGGCTGGTTTATTCAAAAAGGTTATTCAGTCACACATAGGCGCCTGCTGCGTTCTCAGTTTAAAGTGCACGACAGGAACACTGATTTAAAAATATGTCGTTTCATATTGGAAGCTGTCAGCCGCAACGCAGCGTGAAATAAAAGTAATATTTAAAGGAGATAGAAGACATCGTTTATTCCTGCTATACAGCTACAGCGCTTAACACGTCTATTAGTCCACCAATCATAAAACAAGGAAGTCTGTCAAACGTTGTTTAGAAGTAAAGTTATGCTTTCATTTATCCGGCAAATAAGCTGAATTAGCTGTTTCACGGCTTTTGAAGGGTCCCCCCTGAAACTGGGCGCCAGTTTCATCCTATGTCTGGATGTGATGGTGTGTTGTCATCCACATCCTGCTTCTTTGTCGTAGCATTACATACTCAGAGCACAAGAAATAAATCAAATGAAAGTTTGTCTTGTTCCCAGAGAGTCCCGTGTACGTGTGGAGGGGATATAAGAACTGGACGTTGTCATGAATACCAAGCTGATTTCCTCAAAATGAACAAGCATACTTGGATCATTAACGTGTATTTAAAGGTAATCAAACACTTGGATTTAATGCAGTGCAATGTTGTTCTTATTTTTTTTTTTATCGCTCAGTCATCCAACTCAATAGTCAGAGTTTATTTAGTTAAACTAAAACTCCTGCAGGGTAGCTAGTAGTGTTCCTTCTGGATGAGATGGCGTCCATTGAAGAACTGCAGCCAGCGCCCTCCTCCATCACTGCTGTCTTCAGTTTTCCAGTGATGGCCACACTCTGTGGTTCCAGGGTGCTGACACCACCTCAAAGCCTTTGTCAGTCTCTCAGGGTCACAATCATCAGTGTTTCTCCACCCTCTTCATTAAGAATCTGGTGCTGATGACTTTAAGTTCACGCACTGTGAGGTCTGAAGTCTCCGTGAGGCCAAATCTCCAGAATCCCACAGACTGACTATCCCGCGGTGAGGTGATGGAGGCCAGTGGTAGGTACTGGAGGGAATTCTGGGATTTGCAGGTGAGGTCAAAACCCTGGAAAAAGACAGAAAACAACATGGTGATGAAGTCTGAATACTCTGATCTCTACTGTTCCCCGTTCTTAACAGCTTTTCACTTATTTCAGGCACAAATTGAATCCATAAGTTTGACCCTTTGAAGTGCGGTCATTAAAAGACTTCATTATGTTGGCAGTGTTCTAACAAACTGATGGCCATGACTTAGTGGTTTGACCCCCCAAAAGCTGTCCAACACCTCCATGCTGACTTTGTTGTTGAGCTTGGAGATGGATAGAGTTAGAAAAAGGATGCTAAGTGTTCTTCCAAGATAAAGTTTAAAGAGACAAAGTTCACATATTACCATCCTAAAGGTCATTACAAACACATCTGCTGGTAAATGTGTCCCATGCTCTGCTTCAGCTGTGTTAGTGGGCTCCATCTCCATCCATAATGCTTCAGTAAAGATAAACAAGATGTTCTCTCAGAGGGTCAAATACAGGATTTCCCTCCAAACAAACGTCATCTCAGTGTAGCCCTGTCTGAAATTATTCAGGTTAGAAGTATAAAGAAAAAAGGTTATGGTTATAAAAAAATAGTTAAAATATAAATAGTTGAATAAAAGGTAAAAAAAAATCATATGCTTGGGTACCAATGCATTTTATATACAGTTAAGAGTCCAATAAGTAGAAGGATTTCATGATTTAGAGTTCATATACTGTGCAGACGCAACATGCTGGGGGTGTAACCTAACATGTTTACCCATCTACTGTCAGTTACCTTAATGTTGTATTGTCATTGGTTGTTGTGCTGACGAGCCAATCAATGTCACGCTTCTCTGTTATGGGGGCGGGACGAGTGGTAAAGGTTGTGTGTGAATCAGAGGGCGCGGACACAGAAGCCAAGTCCGAGGAGAGAGATGTCGTAAGGCCAACGAGGTGTGGATTTTTGCATTTAAGTGTATCTTTGAGGTCCACTACCCCGATATGACTTATTTGTGATCTGCAAGAGGTAAATGAGAGTGTGCGCTTCGACATTTGTACTGTAACTATTCGTTATAGGGTAAAATGGCGTGATATGTGATGCTAACTAGCGGCCTGCTAATTAGCGTAGCTTACCGCGTTATGTGCTGTGATAGCATGCTGTATGTTTAGCTCTGTGATTTTTAGTCAAAGCATGCTAATGCTAAATCGTAATGTGATAGCATTTGGTGTTGTAGCTCAAGTGTTTTAATATGTGTAGAAGCCGAGGGCCGCTGTGGAAGGAGAGGGAGGGAGAGGCTTCTGCCTGGATGGACCTGCTGTTTTTCTCACCCCTGAGTGTCTTCACTGCTGAGGAACTAACTGCTAACTGCCCGGTTTGACTGCCCTGTTAACAAACTCATCAGACTCGTGAGTACTAACTGGAACTAAAGTGCACATATTTTGTTTATTGCTCAGTTTGAGTGAAGTGGGCATCAGTTTTAGGCCTCACCGCACCCGAACTTTGAATCAGGCCTGCAACAGGTGTAGTTGTGGACAGTATAAAGTGTGTGTGTGTGTGTGTGTGTGTGTGGGCCCACTGTTACAGATTTGGTTTAAGTTGAGAAAGAGTTTTGTTGAAACTGAAATAGTAGTTTGCACCTAAGAGAGTGTCATTTTGTGTTGAAAATCTTTTATTTATAACCCATGTAGTCACTTTTACAGTGCTTTTGTTTGTTTATTCAAATTCATTTCATTTTATAAAAGTAACAGTTTATTTTATTTATTTTCTTTGATTGTATAAATAAATGCCCAGTGAGGGATACATTTGTGTTAAGATACAGTTGTGGTGGTCCTTATTAATTTAATTTGAGGGTATTTGATATCATAAATTGAAGCATTACGAACCCAGGCCCAGTCTCATTGTACTATATACTCTAGCTTTGCCATAGCTACGTGGGACCTGGGTTACATCAGTTTCTCCTTCAGCTTCTTTTAACACCATCCAGTAAGTCTGTAATAACACCAGCATGTGCTGAACCCACAACTGTGAACATTAACCCATCTATCAAGCACGTAATAACAAAGGGTTATCCCTGCTGTCCAGCATGGGTCAAAGCGATGAGTGACGTTCACTCCAGAGTCTTTTCATTGATTATTTTTCTGTCCAGTGAGGGTTTATGTTGTCAGCTTACTGGATCTCTGTGATGGAGGTGGGCGGGGCGAGGCAGTGGATTAACAGGCTGGTTTGAAACGTCATGTGAAAGGACCGAAGCTTAAGAGTCTGAGTCCTCTGGGACCGTAGGTTGGGGGTGGAGGATGCAGTCTGATGCTGCTCTGTATGTCGGGGTTTTATGGTTCATGAAAAAAGAAGACGTTGGGACTAGAGACCAAGTTGTGAAGTAGAAAATCTCACAGTCCAAACAACTACCAGCCTAACATCTTGTCAGTTGGTCATGTTTCCATAAAACAACTACAGAGCGGTCCACCAAATGGGCTGAGGTCCTCTGAAAGTGTACCACACTAGCACATTAGACCCTTTATGTTCTCGAGGTGTTGGATCATCGGATCTTCACCACTTGTGACTAAGACTGCTGACTAGGACCGGCCCACGTGCCGTACAATTTCTAGAGCTAGTCATAGATGTTCTAAACCACGAGTGGCCTTTGGCTAGCCTTTACAGCTGCTCCTACATCCAACATGTTTGCTAATGAATAATTTGTAATTCACAATACAAGTCGATCAGGTTGACAAGCTGGTTGATGCTAACGTACCACCGAGTAATTTAAGATTGACGCAGATCAAACACTCAGCTTGGAAAGACACTTATTCCAAAGAGACTCCAGGACTGTTTGTCGGACTGAGTGAACTGCCGCTAACGAACAACTAGATGGTAAGATCTGATCATACGGTCAAAGAAGAGCTGACCACCTGGAAGGTGCCACAAAGACTTTATTGTGTCAATATTAGTGCAGGTGTGCTGTGGCCATCAAACCTTTGAACTGCACTGATCGGATGTAGCCATGGCTTCTTTTGAGATGACCTACTGTGTCGTACACCGATACATGGCCTCTGCATGGTTGATTGAATTGATCCGTGCCAGACATTGTTTTCTATTTGACGCCAGCGTGACTGCACTCGTCCTGAGCAGCAGGCCAGAGGTTATCCAGTGAAATGTGTGGACGTGCACTCGACAGGCCGACCCACGTTCAGGATCTTTACACTGCACGTTAAACTGTGGATCAGCAGAGAACAACTGGATCAGCGTGACCTTCTTTAAGTTTCAAAACTAATCTCTAATCTAAAAACGTAATTTCCCGGGGATGCGGTCGGGATATACAGTAGTACAGTGACATCCCTGCTCTACACTGGATTAATACAGTCATCCTTCACCCATAATATTCTCATATATAATATCATGACTGAGGGGACGAAAGGGGCATTTTTACACTCACGATTTCCACAGTAAAGATAATTATCCTCTAGCAAAATGTACTTCAGTGTGAACAGAAAGCACACAGCAGCTTTGTTTAAACACCTGTTTTCAGCCTGACAGCTCACTGTTCAACCAAACGTGATGTTCGGTTCTCAAACAGGTGACATAAGCCCACAGCTGGTCAGCGAGCGCTAAACAACGACCGCAACGATTTAGGCCACAGCTTCTTTACATTAACAGTAGTGGTTAATACTGTCATCTTATAGTAATATACTGTAAATGTATTTTTGTTACCTTTCTGTATTGTTTAATCCACTAGTGTGCACAAACATTCAATCACAATGTTTTCATGCAAAAATAAATGAATATCTTCCATTTTTAAAGAGAAGAAAGAAAAAAAGAGCCTTTTCTTTTAAAAGTAACTGTAAGAGTCACTGAAGCAAAGACGCTTGTGTTGAAATGATCAGAGTGAAACTTTCATCTCAACATCTGGGTCATAGACAGGCGCACTGATACAGCTGTCATATCCACATGTGTCAAACCCTCACGTTCAGTCTGTGACTCCACGCCACAGACACACAAAACCAGCTTTAAACTGGAGAGTGAGACTCTACGGCTGTCACTGTACTGCGTCGTTTCTCTGAGACCTGCGACTGTTTTCATTCAGCAGATCGGCGTTCGACCGCGTTCCTGAAACGAAAGCCCGTTTTTCTGTTAATCTGATTTAATAAAAGCGGACCGATCAGCTGCTCCGACCATGTCCTCGGTTCATGTCACACACTGAGACGCATATTACAAATAACTTGTTTCCATCCGTTTACTAACCCTGGACGGACTAGCGCCGCAGCCGCAGGTGAATGTACGGGATGAACAGATGCTGTGGGCACGCGGTGAAACATCTGCACACGTGCAGATGTTCACATGTGAGATGATTAAGCAGATGAGGTTTGAGGAAAGTCATTTTGGGGGTTTCACGCTGCTGTACCATTTTTCTCCTTTTAGATCCTCGTGGGACACCAGACTGACTGATGTCAGCCCCAGTGCTGGTACTGGTACGCCCACCGGACCACAGCGGACCCAGAACAACCCACTGGGGACCGTCCACATTCATTCTGTGGCTCCTAAACACACCATTAACCCCATTTTAGTCTTTACTCATGACTTAACCCCAAAATACACCATTCGTGTTGTTGACGAGCTTCATGAAGATGCTCAGAAGGTACATGTCCCCATGAGGTAGGTGAGTGTGTTGGCCTTCAGTGATTACAAGAAGAAGACTACAATGCTACTATCTTACTCTTTGCCTTCACTGTACGTGGACCAGTACCTCCATCAAACCCACCAAAGACCTGCTGATGGCCTCCTTGGTGTGGCTTACCTCCTGCGGGCTCCTCAGCGCCACCCGGGGATGTTCAAATGAAAAAATAAGAGTCTGTACACAGTGATGCAGCAGCACGTCATGGTTGTCCGTCCGAACCTTCCTCTCAGACCAGAGTACTCCTCTTCTCCCTCTCTCGCTCCCTCTCTCCTCTGTCCCGGCTCAGGTCCGGCGTCGGCAGCTCTGCGTGGCCCGCTTTATTGTTGGGCTCGTAGCGAGTCGTGGTGGGCGAGTTCTGCATGACCACCAGGCGTATGGGCGACTGGCTGGGCGGCGCTGGCGTGTTGTCAGGGGCGTACTCCTTGGTGGGATCTTTGCCGCGGCAGTCGTACAGGATGCAGGAGATGAGGAAGACGAGCAGCAGGATGACATAGCTGGCGACCAGGATGATGAGGTTCAGGGTGACGGGGTCAATCTCCAGGTAGAACTCCATAAAACCCATGGTGCCGCTTCATATCTCGGCAAGGATCCAGAGAAGGACGAGATGGTGGGAAAACCAAAACGCACAAAAGGGAAGTCTGGGAAATGAGAGAAGCAGAAAAAAGCCCGCAGTGATGGACGCTGGCTGGACAGCTGGCCGCAAAGAGAGAGAGAGAGCAAAGCGAGCAGAGGGCGGCGTGGGATGATGAAATGATGGGATCAGCTGAGAGAGAGAGAGAGCGGGCGTGACAGCAGGCTTTGTGCTTTAAAGGACATTAATCCTCCTCCAACCTTGACGTTCAGCAGCCAATGATGAAAGCTGCTCAGTTTTAATAACTTAAGCCACCATTTTGATTTTGCCAGCTACGCGTCCAGCGCCGCGGCAAAATGGAGACCGGGCTGCGGCACACACCTGTCAGCCTGCCATAAGCGCTGCTTTGGGGATTTGGGAGTCATGTAATATGTATTAAAACAACTGTTTTATTATGTCACTGTGAGATTATTTTTACATTTAAAATGAAATTATGTTAAAAGGAAATAAGGGCCACAGCACACTGCTGAGTACTGCTGAGCACCAGTACTGCTACACCAGTACTGCTGAGCACCAGTACTGCTGAGCACCAGTACTGCTGAGCACCAGTACTGCTGAGCACCAGTACTGCTACACGAGTACTGCTGAGCACCAGTACTGCTGAGCACCAGTACTGCTGAGCACCAGTACTGCTACACCAGTACTGCTGAGCACCAGTACTGCTACACGAGTACTTGCTGAGCACGAGTACTTGCTGAGCACGAGTACTTGCTGAGCACCAGTACTGCTACATGAGTACTTGCTGAGCACCAGTACTTGCTGAGCAGTATAAGGCAGGATAAGGATTGGCTCTAAGGGCTGGGTCGGTCGGGCGGCAGTGCGCGGCCCACTTTGCGGGGCTCTTCCGAGGCTGGTGGAGCAGTCGCTCCGTTGCCCTCCACCTGCAAGGCGAACCGTGCACCGCCGCTACTAGCCCGCTCGCTAGCGCAACTAGCCCGCTAGCGCACCTGCAGCTTTTAGTCTGGTGCGGCTAATGTATGAACAAAATATGATTTTTTTTTTTCATAATTTCCAGTTGTGCGGCTAATATTCAGGTGCGCTCTGTAGTCCAGAAAATACGGTAACTGTTACATGTTGCACAAAAATGACCATCAACACAAGAATGACAGCTCGGAGTAATGACAGGAGCCACTGTTTCTAGACCTGTCTTTGCTAATCCCCCCTGAGACCACAGCACTTAATGCACACAGACATTAAGTCTTAATGCATCAGGACCAACTGTGGGTGTGAGTCCACAGGACTCATCTGCATCTGTTGTCCATCACTCATCGCTGTCACGGCTCCCACAAAGAGTCCCAGCATCACCAGTGAGACCCACACGAAGCCAAGGCTCAGACTGCACCATGTGTCTATGTGAGTTCAACAAGTCCACATAAAAAGTGGAGCTCGTGTTTCAGAGATCAGGTCGTGAATGAGCGCGCTGTCTGCGGACCCTGTAAGTGAAACACAAACAGGAGAAGAGGACATCCAGTTCATAAAATGTTGTAAAATAACAGAGTCAGGAAATGGCTTTGGGACACCTAAAGGACTGTCCTCGACAGCAGATGGTGAGCGCCGGGAGGGGGAGGAGGCGGGGCAATAATAACAGAGCAGCAAAATATAGCAAAGCGGATATGAGACTTCAGAGAGGGGCACCCAAACAAGCTGACGAGGCCTGCTGATGGTAGGACGCCAGCGTGACCTACTAACCACAAGACGGGTTTGGAAAGCTCCAGAAAGAAGAGCCCAGTCGAGTCAGAGAGCTCCTGCACAGCGCTGAGAGCCCGGCTGTTCACGGTCGTCCGTGACCAGATAATGTGGTTAAAAGTCCAATTTAAAGAAACAAAGATGAACATTTCATCTCTTCGTTGTAGAGATCTCCAAAGGAGCCGACACCAGCCCTAAGCTTCCTGATGGCTCGTGATGGGAACTGATTTTAGAAGGACTGAGAGAAAGCTGAGCCATCAGATGGCGAGGAACGATACCACAACATCACTATAAGTAGTTATGACTGTAATGTAACTGTGGTATAGGTATATTACATTCATCTATAGTACAACTGCAGCATCAGCCCTGCAGTAGCCCGGTGACCTGTCCAGGGCTGAGCTTTGAGCACGCAGGATGCTTCCTGCTCTGCCTTCCTGATACGCCGTCTTCCTCCACGCTAACAGAAGCTGTTTAATGGGGAGCATGTGATGCTTTTTAAAATGCGGGGCAGCTTGTGTCCTGCCGTGTTTGTGTGCGGGTGCAGATGTGGAGGATAAACTCCTGTCAGGCTAATTCCTCACACACTCGTTGCTGTTCTCCATCTGCTGACGGTTTTATTTCTGTCCCGTGAAAAAGAAAGACGGCAGCAGATGGACCAACAAGCTGAAGGAAGCAAACCTTCGACCTCAGCAGCTGAGTTTAACACACCAGTGTTTCCTGCTGAGGGTGGTGTTTATGGACACGTGACAGCGTGCTCGCTCAGGTTCAGGTTGATCTCTGTATCAGAGCCAGCATGGCTTCCTCCATGTTGGTTTTGGAGCTAAAGGTGACCATATTTGATATAGAGGAGTTATGAGTTAATGCTAGCTGGTCTCTTTTCCTAATAAATCGTCAGTTTAAACCTGCATCTCTTTGAGGCAGACACTTTTCTCCACACAGCATCCACAGACTGCACAGGAGCGTCACGCAGACACCTGCTAATTAGTGCTCAGCAACATCCAATTAAAATCGGAGAACGTCACTCACCAAACCCGGAGCTCACACTTGTTGGATGGTCTGTTGGTAGCATACAATTAACTACAACACATGTTCAAGCTGGTCTTATTTTAGACTCAGCAGGAGCTGTAATGTGTTCGTCCCCACATAACAGAACAACCGAAATATTTCATGTTACAGAAGTTCAATAAATGTAATATTGTATGAATTTCTAATGGTTTCCTTGTTGAGTTGAACCTTCAAACCCAGTTTCTCTTCACAGACGTGTTGCTGTTATTTGCAGGTTCTGCAGCGTATCGTTGTTTACGACGTGTTGTCATTTGTCACGCATTAAAAATGCACAAACATGGCGCGCAGGTGCAGTTGGGGATTCCAAGAGCTTGCCTAATTTTGTTTTATTTGTCTCTGTTCAAAATATGAATCCCCAGTAGTTGGTCGGATTAGTGGGAAATAAAGTCACAATAGCATTACTGCTGGTATTTCATGGGTTAAACAAATCAACAGCAGGGCCGGAGCATGAAGAGGGCGCGACACACACCCAGGTGTGTGTCACGCAGGTGATTAGTGAGATGGGAAACACAGCTGAAGTGGATCTAACTCCACAGAGACAAACCTGAACATAATGCACATGACACGAGCCACTATCAAAATAAAATCAGGGTCATCGATTGCATCACTCAGCTTCTTGTAATTGGACCGGTTTGTCTAAATGACACCCACAGTGGGCCTGACAGAGATGTCACTTCATGTGGCTGGTACTGAGATAGTCCAGCTCATGGACCCCCGCCGTGACCCCACCGTGACCCCGTCGCCTCCAGAGGACCTGCGTTCTTGAAGGAGCGCATTGTGTTGTTTAGAGGAAGTGGCGTCACCTCGGCGCTCATGAGCAGCATTCATTCTTATCACAACCCTTTGAATGACAGCGGCTCACAATGGCCGTCAAACCCGAGCTGCCATTCTTTGAAACACAATATAAACTTCCTGTGTTGCGGCAGCGTCGCGGGGGGCTCAGCCTCATATCTGCCTCGACACCCACGGCACACTGGGAGCGACGTGCCCACATTAGTGCCCACGTTACCGCTCCAGTGCGCCTTTAAATCCTCCAGCGGCCGATGACTGAGCCGGTGCAGAGATGAGGGATGAAAGGAAGTGCCGCTCCCTGGTCACTGGGGCCTGCTGGGGCCCCTTCGGTTTGAAACTGGCTTCTATCACACGATCTTTCCCACCACGGCATCCTCCATCCAGAGCCCATTCAAAGACCACCCCCCACCCCACCCCAGCAGCTTCCTTTGCATTTTAACAACAGAGAATAACAATCAGCTGTAAAATGAGGCTGCTTACTTTGAAAGGTGACCTCACAGGCTGACCTACACCCCCCCCCCCTCCACACACACACACTGGGCCTACTGGGATCCCGGGTCAGAGTGGGTTTCCAGTGTGTTCCCAGTATTGCTAGCTTAAAGAAGGTGCTGCACCAAAAGCCCGCCAACCTTTACAAAGGAACAAGTTGTACTTTTGAAACGTTTCCACTTCTCAGTGAGTTGTAGGTGACTGTGGCAATGTACCCAAAGCAACTGGGCACAATGCAGACACCTCTTTGCGACCGCCAGCAACCACTCCCCAACTGGTCTGGGAATCGACACTTTTCTCAGGCAGCCGCTGACTCCTCTCTAAGCCAGTGTGGCTGAAGTTTCACCTCCAGCTGTCAGTGTCAGCCTCACGCAGGCTTTTGGCTCTGGGTAGAAACATCTGCAAACACTTCCAGCTTTAATTATTTTTTGTCTCGCTGTAACAAAAAAATGAGGTCCGTGCATGGCGTGAAGCATCTGAAAAGCGATACCGCCGCAGAAGTCTGGCATTATTTGTCATGGCCAGCAGAGGGCGACACCTGTGTACATGACCTCAGTAAACACCTTTCTGTTTGTTTTCAGGCTCCAGGCTGTTCTTCTCAGAGTAAGAGAGATCTAGTCTGTCATCACTTCTGATTTTTCTCCTGTGATGCATTTGCATCTGTAAGATGTAACTCATTTAAAATGACTCCAGTTCCCTCCCATCAGCTCGTCTATCTCAAACATCTTTAATAACACTCGTATATATTTCTAAGTCTCAGTGTAATAAACCGACTTCCTTTTAAGTCAGCCTGGAGGGATGAGTGGATATTGCTTGGCAGCAGAGAGAAGGATATGAAGCCTTCGCGGTTCAAACTCATTTCCCGGTGTTTCCAATCCAAACACACACAGCAGCTTCTAACTGGGAGCTCGAGACCAGTTAAAGATGTCTTCTGTCTTTTTTCACATTTGTTTTATTTATTTAAAGCCTTGTTTTCAATGCAGACACAATGGAAATGTAAAGAAAAGAAGAATCCACTGCAGTGAAGGCTCAGCTGACTAAATCCTGCTCACTGTGTTGCTCATGGGTGGATAATTAGCCGGAAACAGCGAACAGAGTTTTATGGGCATGAGTCCTCCGGCGACCCCAGCATTCCCGTCACATTCCAGTTTTAGCCGGCTCGGCCTCTCGGCTCTGACTGACAGCAGGCCTCATTAGCGATCCAGCGAGCTGTCAGCAGCAGCTGCAGCCTGTCTGCTGACAGCTAACGGGCTAACGAGCTAACGAGCACCAACCACGGCAGCTCCAGGTGAGAGCGTTCAGTGCTTTGGGAGACGCTCTCCCTGAAGTTCCCCCTCGGGAGAGCTGCTGAGCCTCCCTCAGGACAAAGGACCCTGCCCCACGCCCACCAGCGTACACACAGCATACCTGCACACCATCATCAGGCACGTCGGCGCTTTAAAACTCTCTCTTATATCTTTATACCATCTGATTCATTGCTGGTTAAAATGTAGCGGTCAGTCTACGCCCCTGCCTGTGCAGCACTGGGTCATGTGACCAGGTGAGGTGTTTGAGCACCGGGGCAGATGCTGCCTGGATGGAGGTCAAGGACTAAAAGATAGACTTTTACAGATGAGAAAGTTTAACTGGTGTTGAATCTGCTTTTATGATTCTTCCACAGTCTTAAACCAGCCGCTAGGATTTGTCTCGTCGGCTGACCTCGACTCTCCTCTGAAGACAGAGCAGTCTCACGCCTTTTGGGGAATTAGTTCAAAGTTTGGGTAGAGGGTGTGTTCGAGCAGAAACTCCTTCCTGTTCTCCGGCCGATCCCTTTCAACCGTGCCGATTCGCGGCTCTTTGCGTGCCAGGCCCTTTCCGGCCGGGAGTCTGGGCGTCAGCGACGCTGCCGCTGAGTTACTGGTCAGTGTGTTAGAGGAAGGGAAGGGTTGGCATTTCCCCTCTGAGCCGTCCTCACACAGCCCGAGACACAAAGCTCTGACAGCCAGTATCAGGGTCAGACATCAGTGAGGGCGATGGGGGGGGGGTCGATTTAATGGGTCTTTTACCAGCTTAGACCGTCGTGTCGGTCGAGCCAGTCACTGTGTGGTAGTACCACTGTGTGCTGGTACTGAAGTCCTGAACAGAGCAGCAGATATGGCATTAAATCAGGAGCTTGGTTGTAGGTGGGTTGCAAAGCAGCTTGCAGATGCAGTTTAGCTGTTGGCCCCAAAGAGCTGTGTGTGTCAGCTGATGTGTTTCCAGGTCGCAGGTTTTAAGCACTGGTGTGTGGTAAACTGTCAGCCATGTTTTTGAAAGCAACGTGTGGTCATGAGAAGGTGCTGAGCTGCTGCTGGGGGGGTAAACGTGTCCACGTCCTGGGAGACTGCTTCTATTTTCACTCTGCGTCAGCCTCACGGAGGAGCTGACCCTCCTCCAAAGTGTCCTCAGGAATGAGACCGAGGATACACTGAGGTGATGCAACTCTGCTCCCCCCTCATCTGTCTTTCCAGTCCCTCCCCCCAGTCCACCCACATTCCCAGGATGCTGCACTCCAGCAGAGATAAAGTTAGCACTGGAGAAGTGACAACGCGTTGTAACCGCTACCCGTCATCACCGTCACCACCAGCTCCTGGTCCAGATGATGCAACCCCAACTCCCCCGCCCTTCCTCACTTTATTAACCGGCTGTGTCTTTGGGATGCTAGGCAACACAAACATAGCTAAACTTAGCCCTGCGGCATGTCTCCAACCTGCGCTGCAACGCAGATCCTCAGTGAGCAAACCAAAGCGCAGTCGTGTGGTTTGGCTGACTTTAATAGAACAAATATTTTACACCAACAGAATAAATAGGAGCTAAACAGCTTTAATACAGTGGGATACATCTGCATCATCGTGCACTAAACACACAGAGTAGCATGCATGTCAGGAATCGGCCTATGTGTGACCTCGGCGCTGCGCGTCACTCAGGTACGACGCCGTGTTGGGTTCAGACTCCGCCACATGAGCGATATCAGCCCCAACGTAAAGGCGCGAAGTGTTGGACCCCAAGAAGTCATCAGGTGGAATATTTGATGGTTTTATGACACACACAATGATCCCACTCCGCAGATGAAGTGGGAGCTTTTTCTTTGAGGAGCTCGTCTCCCCACCGAGCTTCACCTCCAACAAGGCGCCACTAAGACAGGCAGAACATCATCTTTCAAGGAGTCCGCTTTGAGTCCGGGGTAGTGGTCTGTTCACGTCATTCATTAATCTCGTTAAGACTCTGGTCTGAGTTGCCTCGTGGGTTTCAGGGGTTTTCAGATTAAGAGGGAAACAGCGATAAAGCGACCTGAGAACTCGCCACGCCACGCGATTCCATCTTTCTTGGTCTCTCGGTCCTCGTGTGCAGAGACGTTATCAGGTTGTGAAACACAGCGAGGAGCTGTGATTGTCATGTTTATATTCATGACCCGATGTGACGCGAAAACATCTCATCAGACCGCTTCCTGCAGTCTGAACCCAACATTAGCGACTCTCCAGCCTAAGCCACACAGATAAAACCAAGGATGAAGTCCATTATCTCCACCCGAAGGAAGGCTCGGAGTATCCGAGGAAACGGACGGAGGCCACAAATTAGACCGATGAGATACAAACTCAGAGAAACGTCTACGTTAGAGTACCTTTAAATGTCTTTTATAGCTTATTAGCAGCTTTAGTTACATACTGTGCATCATAAATGAGAGTTTGAAGAAGCTGTCAGCTAAACACTGGTATTATCAGATTTTTGGATATCAAGTCTTCTTTTTTTTAAGCCAAACACCTAAATGTCATTAAAACAGCTGCAGTGACTTTCAGAATAAAAGCAGCGGCAGTGATCCTAACATGGAAACTACAAACCTGCTAAGTTATGTCTTTGAGAAGTCGGTCTTTGGGCAATAATTCCACCCTGCAATAATCAAATTGAATCCATTTACCTGCTCCGACAACAAAAAAGAGGACAGGTGAGTCCTGAGGGGCTTTGAGGGTGTAACCCTGAACACCCAGCGGGTCGCCTGCCCGGCTCAGAGCTGGAGTTCTCTAACCTAAAGCCGAGATGGGCCAGCAGTGACCGGGTGGGTGTTAGGAGGTCCAAATGTTGGTACTCCAGAACGATAAATGACTCAGAGAAGTTGGGCCTGAAAATATCCTGAACCTGAACGATAAATGAACCTGAACGATTATTGGATTATCAGCATATCTGTAAAATGATTAATGGCGTGTTATTTATGTCCTTGTGTCAGCACTGAAGCAAGCCCAGCCGCCTCTCTTTCATCCAACACCTCCAGCTGACGAAGGCGTCTGCAATATTATTATCGTTTTGTCCGAGACGCGTCCTTCGCGCTCATGTCACACTTTAACATCAGTTTGTAAAGCGTTTCACTTCCTGTTAGTTTGTGTCGTTACTCTGCGAGTTCGGCTTCACTTCAACAGTCGGCGCTCAGACCACGCAGTACCCGTGGCTGGCCATGAGGGCGGTCTGGCTCTCCCGTCGCTTGTCCTTCTTCTTCTTCTGTCGGACCCTCCAGCAGATGGCGCTGGAGCCCAGCAGCCCCAGCCCCACCGACAGCAGCACCAGTCCCAGCACCGTGATGGTGGACCCGTGGGAGTTGAAGGTGTAGGCCACCGCCGTCACCACGATGCCGGCGATGAGGACCACCACGCCGAACGGGACGGTGCAGCGGTAGCAGGACATCTCGGCGCCGCCCGTTGCCGCTGTGAGCTGGACCTCGTTGACGTGTGGGACATGCGTCGTCACGACGACCCTACGATCCTTCCTGGGCTTGTCCCGGCTCAGCTTCTCGGCGGAGATGGACGGCGGCACCTTCGTGGCGCTCCGGGGGACCCTGCCACCACCGCCTTTGCCGTGGAGGTCATCGGGCATCGTGATCTTACTGGCGAGGAACAGGTGAGCCATCTTGATGCAGGGTCAGGGATCAGCCAATCAGAGAACAGCTAGCTGTGAAGTCAGAAACGAGTTTTTTTGTTACTTCAAAGACATTAAAACATCGTTTACGTCTGACATTTTTACACTTTGAGTCATGATCCATGAGCAGCTGTTTATTAGTCTTTAAAAAACACTATTTTATTCCAAGGCTGGCTTGAAACCATCAGACAAGCAGCCAGGATGTGTCGAGGCGGGAAGATGAATGGATGCAGACCAGCTGGACGGACTGGAAGGTGTCGCACATCACCTGACTTCAGCCGCCCAGCATGTGTGGAGCACCGGAGGGCAGGTTGGCATCACGCGGGTCGTCGGGTCTAAGCTCGAGAACGGCTATTAAAGTGGGAAACGAGGCCAAACTAACGGATTTGCTCTGAAAAGCTCCGACGATTTTCACAGATTAAATGTTACATGTCGTGATGACATCTGTCTGGTCGAAGCGAGAGCCTCTGCTGTTAACGTGAGGCGGCCTGAAGGCCCGGCCCTCATGCGACCTCAGTATCAGCTCAGTCCGAGACATTTTCACTCCTAATTAACGACTTCTTTCAAACCTGCAGCTCAGCTCGTTATGATTACGACACGTTAGACTTTAGATGGAGAAGCTTTTCTGACGGAGATGCAGCCCTCTGAGCAGCACAGTGTAAGTGTAGACCCGCCATAGTCACGAGGAGCAGACGTCTCTGCAGCTGATACGTGCCACAAAGCAAAGTGATGCAGAAATATTAGCGATGAGAGATCTTTAATTGAATGAAATTTGATTGGAAAGGGAGTCAGGACAAGTGCACGGGCAAAGCACACCAATGAACAACAACGGCGAGCGTGTAAAACGAGTGCAGCCCAGTCTCTGCTGAGGATTTAGAGGGGAAGCAGCCACGGATGCTGCCAGTTGATTGGTCCTCGTCGGTGTGAGCAGCTCTACAGAAGCAGACGTTTTGGAGGCCTGCTGGTCTAAATCGTTCAGGTGTGTTAACACAATCGTCCGGGACTCGGACGTCACAGAAAGTCATCCCAGGGTCTGCAGCGGTCCAATCAGAGTGCAGAGTCTTTGGCCTCGAGGAGCTTTATTCTGTAAGTGAAGACGCGTCGATCACTCAGAGAAACCCAACAATCACATGACCGCCTATGAGAATATACGACCCTGAACTCTTCAGGTGAAGCCAGCAGCTACAGCCGCCCACGTCACCGCCCACCTGTCAGTCAAACTGTAAGCCGTAAGACAGTGTACGCAGGTGTGTCCCCCTCTCCTCCCCCGTACAGGTGTTATGACGGGGGAAATGATGAGTGTGTGAGTCCGTGGGGACTGACTCCCTGCTGGAGCCTGCAGCACACAGACCTGCTGAGTGCCTGTTTCTGCTGTGCGACAGAAATAACAGTATTATTATGACAACAGTGTAAAACGAACCCTGCTTTACGTTAAGAAAACGCTGAAATCCCAGAAGAAGCTGCTTCGTAGACTCCTGCTCGCTGATCAGCAGCCTGACGAGGCTTTAACGTCCCTGCCTGAAATCAGGGCTTTCCCGACATCCCAGGAGCCCGCGTGACTAAACGAAGCCTGGTGGAGTCCCGGGGAAAGCTGGGAGCACTTACTGTGTCGGTGCGTCCATCCCCTCACAGCACCAGGTTGAGTCTGAGCGGGTCGGGGTCTCCTCGGCGTGGAGCCTCCTCTGCCTCGCTGCTCTGCATCGTCCTCACTGCAGGAATAAACGGGGGGAACGTGGCTATCAATAGAAGAAGAGGTCCCCCACCGCCGCCGCCACACCCACCCCTCCATACCACCTCCTACCCGAGGAGGAAGCAGAGGTTTAACTCTTTCCTCCCTTCAGCTGCTCTCCTGTCAGTCAGCTGGGCAGCGTTTCCCACTCCCACGTTTGTCCTTAAAACACAGTCGAACATCTGGAGTTTACAGGCTGCTGGTTTTCTTTGCTCTGACTTATTTAGCTCTATAAAAAAAAAAGGTGTCACCTTCTTACACCTGTGCCCGAAACACACCTGTGCAGAGCCTGTTTGGACAGGTTCTGTTTGCTACAGATGTGCCCTGAACGTGTCACATGGAGCAGTCGTGAAGTTGTGACTCCAGAATCAGACGGCGGTTAAAACATGTCTTCACTGGTTAAATGATGCATCAAAGTGTCAATAATAAATGCTAAAAATGCTCATATTAAAGCTCCTCCCCCGACCTCTGCAGGACCCCCGGCCGGCGTTCACGAGTTAAAGCTCGTCCACATCAGCGGCGAGAGCGGGAGCGAGCATTCAGGGTCGTGTTTCTGCTCAGGTCCCAGAGGAAGCGTCTGCGCTGCAAACTCACAGTAACATCTGGGACCAATCAGCTGAACTCTGTTTACCGTGTGAACACACTCACGTCCACGCTCGTCCACACGTGACCAAAGGGCCGGAAATGCTCACACTCAGTCACTTATTGAACGACTAGAGTCTGAACATGAGGTTGAAAACGAACCCTGGATTTGTGTTTGAAGATTTTTACGTGAACCTCCAAAGAGTGCAGTGTTTGTGCTCCCTGAGGCCTTACAGCAGCGCGCGGCACTGCTAACGTTAGCTGTGAAATGCAGCCCAGTGATCGCAAACATCACCAAGCAACACAGACTCCACAAGATGTGCCTTCACACGGACAGTGATGGCGAGCATGCTAAGGTTAGCCTGCTAGCTGCTGTGTTAGGTAGCAAGTAAGCTACATTTTAGCTAGTGATGTTCAGCGGATTAATGGCGATCTCGTTTAGTTAAAGGGTCAAATCCAAAGCTGACCAGACTTAACTATCACTAACATTAATGTGAACACAGACAAACTATCACACAAAGGGAAAAAATCCTGTTTTAGATAAGGTTGGCTAATTCATCCGAGCTCGTACGGCTAATCTTACATGCTAACCAGCGCCACATTTGTGCACTTTAGCTACGTTATGGCTAGCTGCTCTTATTAGTTTACATTATTGCTAACAGAGAAATAGAAACTACTAGAATGCTACTTGCTAACGCGCCATATTTCTTTGCTATGTAACATAATCCATGCTAATGTGGGTGAATCAGCATTTGATGGCACAAAGCAAAGCTAACCTAACACTGACGCTGTTAGTCAGCTAGTTGTAAGCTAGCTGTGGACGACCGCACGTGTTCAATGCTAGTTTGAATACTGATTATTTACGAGATGTTGGTGCGTCCTTTAATTATCAGGTAACTGTAAGAGGTTATCATCATATTCACCAACGTGACATTTTTAATACAGCAAAAAAAAAAATTATTTATCATGCTTAACAAATGTAAGTGTAAGGTTAAGCTACACCTGCTTCAGTCTACATACTTAATTATTTATTCAAATTAGAACTTCTTGAGCCAATAGGAGACAGATTGATTATTCTGAAGCGTGGACTTGTTTTATATGATGTTCAGCTCATTTGCTGCATACGGAAGCCGAGAACGGCCGTATCCGTTAATAATATTTTTCTCTCGTTATCTCGTGATAACGAGTTATTTATCTCGTTATCTCGATAAAACGGTGGTGCGGTTTTCTCGTGATAACGAGATAAATAACTCGTTATCACGAGATAACGAATCCGTTTTCTCGTGATAACGAGATAAATAAGTCGTTATCTCGAGAAAACAAATCCGTTTTCTCGAGATAACGACTTATTTATCCCGTTATCACGAGAAAACGTTTCTCGTGATAACGAGATAAATAAGTCGTTATCACGAGAAAACGGATTCGTTATCTCGAGATAACGGGATAACAAAATAAATAAGTCGTTATCACG
>VURO01030516.1:6761-18955 GCA_015108175.1 Pelvicachromis taeniatus | reverse complement strand
GCGCTTAGAGCCAATCCTTATCCTGAAGTTATGGATCTGACTTGCCGACTTCCCTTAGCTGCCTTGTTCTAACATGCCAGAGGCTGTTCACCTTGGAGACCTGCTGCAGATATGGGTACAGGGCCAGCGAGAGCCAGCTTGCTAATGTAGTCTCTTTTTCGCGCTAATTCTTACGGCACTACTTTGGCTGGCGGACGGACATGTGACCAACATATCACTCTTTTCCGTGTCTGATCACATGCCTTTCCGCCAGGCAAAATGGCGGAACAAACCAAAACAAATCCTCTTACGATGTCACAAAAATCACGAAAAAGCCTTAGAAAAGCCGCAACGGACAATAAGCCGCAGGGTTCAAAGCTCGTGCAAAAAGTAGCGGCTTATAGTCCGGAATTTACGGTATATGTCTGGAGAGAGACTAGGAGCTAAACTACTGAGCCAGAGGAGACCTGCTGTTTACAACCTGCTACGAAAATGCCTTTAGTCTCTATAACTGATTTCTAAAAATGTCCATTTATGGGTTATACAACATTTCTCAGATGTTTAAATTTATGATAAAAGTCATGGTTTTTTGAATGAAAACTGCTTATACAGCTGCTTCACTGACGTCACGGTGCCTTTTGGAGGATTTTAGTATAATTAGCGAACAAATAACATGGCGTTGCTATGTGTTTAAATCTATAAACACACTCTCCAGTAATCCATTTAATTACCAGTGAGTGAAATTTAGGTATTATTTAATTTATCTTAGCATTAATTAGCAGGTACCTGCATCCTTCAAGTACACCCACACTCAAAAGAGAGAAATTGGTTGGTTATTACATTTACAACAGTCGGATATGTAATTTGAACAAAGTCATTTGTTTCTATGGTGAACGTAATTGAATCATGTATGACCTGTATGAAATTCAACAACTTAACACTTGTTAAATTTATTCTTGTTGAGATGAGGCGACAAAATCTAGCAAGAGTGGTTGGTTGCTTTGACTCACGTGAGAGTTCAAACCACAGGATAATGACTGGGTTAGGCAGAGAAGCATACACACACCACTAACTCTGAAGTTTGTGCAAGTGTGTATGAACTGGACTATCTGCTCGACAGTCTTTGTCGATGCTCACATTTTGCAAACTGCCTGTGAGAAGCCGGGGGGGGGGGACGTTTCTGCTCCGAATCCACCGTGCAGCTGCTCACTTCTGTTTTCAAGAGTCCGCACCATCTTCGTACGGAGCCCCAAAAGGGACAATGGAGAGATTTTTCTCCAATGTTCGTTGCGGGGCTCCATACCTTGGAGATGTCTGCTGATCATTCAAACATTCCTTCAAACATAACTGTTTCTGTACAAAAAACATGTCCCCCCACCCTCTGGAAACATGGGCCCACTGAACCCAAACATGCAGAAGCAGTATAAACGTTTGGCATTGAAAAGACATCCACATCTGGAATTGAAATAGCCTGTACATGGAGGTCCTATGGACGTCAACAGTAAACAATTCAATTCAATTCAATTCAATTTTATTTATATAGCGCCAGTCTAAACAGTTAGATGTCACCTGGTAATACAAAATGCCGTCTATCTTCTAATAATGGCCTGTCTCTTATTGACACCCGTTTCTAATAAACGCCGGTCTCCAATATTAGCCGGGCGACCTTCGACCTGGAAGTCCCTCCGCGCTGTCGTCGGTCCACCTGCGTCTCATCACTTCTCCAGCTGTTTCCAATCAGCCGTCATCTACGACCAGCGGCATTTAAGCTGGATGCGCGGTAACCGTCGAAGTGGGATTATTACACTGAACTGGAACTGTCAGCTAGTAAACCTGCTAACTTTTACTCCCTCTCGAGGTGAGTCGGGCGGAGAGATGTTTCGGGGAGCACCACTCGTGCACTGGGCTACCACAGACAAGGAGACACTTGGGAGCAAAGGAGGAGCACAATTGGGAACTGCATTATTTGTGAACTGTTGGGTACGTTTTGGAGCACTGTAAGTAAACGCACTGTCTTTTCACCTCAGTCTAAAAACCGCACCTGGGTCCTCTTTCCCTCTCACTTCCACGACAATTCAGAGAAGGGAAGAAAAGTATGTTTCCAACAACCGCCGGTCTCTTTTAAACGCCGGGCTGGCCCGATAATTTACTATTGGAAGATATACAGTAACCCCTTTGTCATGTCTGCCAGCACAGATCGTGTGGAGTGGAGAGTAGTGGACCCAAATGCAGACAAAGAAAATGTGGAGAAAACAGTAATATTAAGGAAAAGCTAGCCCTTTATTGTGGCTGATAAAATATACAAAACAAAGGGTGAGGCAAAGCAATTCGACACTAAACTAACATGAAAACCAGGCTTGGAAACGAGGAAACCCGGAGACATGGCGTGAACATAACAGACGACCTGACAACAAATAACAGAAAACACTAAAATACACAGAGAGGAGACTACGGGAGTGGAAACACAAGGGGAATACAGCTGACACAAATGAACATAACGCCACAGGGGAAGCAAAATTAAACACGTTGAAGGCAGAACACGAGACTGTCAAAATAAAACAGGAAACATAAAGATGCAAATCTCAGACACGGGGGGGTGGGGGGGGGGACACGCATACTCACGGGAGGTGAACGTAAACACAGAAGACACAATAGACTCACGTGGTCGACACGGGGGTGAGACAAACACATAAATCATAATGAAGACAAAACTCAAATATATCAGAATCTACAAGACTAAACTGCGTTTAAACAGGAACTGAATCATCACGATACCAACAGAAGATAGAATTAGCTCAGGATGCTGGGTGACAAGACCCCGCATCTCACTTTGCACAGTGGGTAGCGTTCAGGACAGACGGCCCCGCCTCCCTGTGCCTGGTTCCTTCCTGTTAAAAGGAAGTTTTTCCTTCCCACTGTCGCCAAAGCGCTTGCTCACAAAGGGTTGTCTGATTGCTGGGGTTTTCTCTGTATCATTGTGGGGTTTTTACCTTACAATAGGAAGAGGCAACTTAAGGCCTGAAAAATGAATTGAAAAATTGAATTGCACTGAACTGAAAAGTTTCTAGATAAATATGTTTAATATTCATAAAGAAAATCTGGAGAAAAAAAAAAGAAGATAATCTTGGAAATTCACGACTGGTTTCAGGGCTGCATTTCATCTGACTGGCAGTATGACATTAATAAACTATAATAAACACACCAACTGCATTCACTGTTACATTCAAAGAAAGCGCCGAGGCTTCCGCTCAGGAAGAAGATAAAGTACCCCGACGGTCCCGATGATGTGATGAAAGACAGGAAAAACAAGCAACTGCAGCGACTGACAAACAACAATAACAACAACAACATAGATGCTCCGTGCATTCTAGATGGAGCTTTTTCTTTTTTCACATTTCTCCCCCTGACTTTATAATGATTGAAGAGCGCAGATGCACCAAGGGAAAAGGCAAGATTAAACAGTGCCAACAAAGACTGATTGCCTGCATAGAAATGTCAGCACGAGTCATTTCTGAGAGGAATCACAGCAAGAAGTGACTAATTCAAAAGGCAGGTTTCTGATGAAAAAGGGGCTTTCTCTCCCAGCTGACAATAAAAGAACTGACAGAGAACACAGGCGAGGAAGAATCAGTGAAGAAGAAAGCGTCGGTTGGGAAGGGAGGTGGGAGGTTAAAGGAAAAGTACTCCCCTCACTCTAATGACATCCATGTTTTACTTTTTGGGAACATAAAAGAGAATAATTGTAATACAAAACCTGATGTTAATTTAACTTGAGACCTACAGCGTTCACACTTCCACATCGAAAGGAGCCTGTTGAGGTGGTTTGGACATCTGACAAGGATGCCTCCTGGACGTCTCCTGGGTGAGGTGTTCAGGGCATGTCCCACCGGGAGGAGGCCCCGGGGCAGACCCAGGACACGCTGGAGAGATTATATCTCTGGGCTGGCCTGGGAACGCCTCGGTGTTCCCCCGGATGAGCTGGAGGAGGTGGCTGGGGAGAGGGAGGTCTGGGCTTCTCTGCTTAGGCTGCTGCCCCCGCGACCCGGCCCCGGATAAGCGGAAGAAGATGGATGGACGGACGGACGGACCTACAGCATTCAGGGGCACCAGTTGCAGATATGTAGCCCCGGGAAAATTTTCAAAATGAACCTCGGATGGCAATATGAAATAAAGTCGACTCACTCAGCAGAATAAATATGCAAACACAGCCACTGCACACGTTACTCGATCCCTCAGCCTACAGCTTCAGCTCTTTTTTTAATGAGTTTCTATATTTTTACTTGAGGCACAGCCTCCAGCTGCTGCTGACGGTTTGTATGTCTCACTCAACATGAGCAGGTTACAGACTTTAGTTTTTCCAAAAGAGTGCAGCTATTTGCGACAATGCCATTTTAAATGGTCTGCCCCTTTTAGTCTAATTTTGTCCACGGTCACTCATTGTTAATATTTTTATATGCTTTGTGCTTAATAGGTACATAAAAGCTATTAAATTTCTTGCCACATTTAAAAATCCATTCAAACTCATGTAAAAAGGGTTCAATAAATTATGTATAAGAGAAAAGCCGGTCCCACTGTCCACGCTAATGACTTTAAGGCATTTGGCTGCAAAGGTCTTTGAGGGCTTTGGTTTGACACTGCCAGCTCTGTTAGACGTTTGACGTTCCTTTAATCTGCATATCTGCAGACAACGCAAGGTTGCCATGGATACCTCAGAAAAACAAAACAGAACAGAAACATGGTGAGCACCAAAGAACCTGAAAGTTACTAGAAAAAAAATACCTCCACGAGAAATCTGAGAAATGTTTTGCATCAATTATGAATAATTTTTTAGTTAAAAAAGAAAGTCTAATTACGATGCTTTGAAAATGTTCGACTCGAGCACTACAAGCGCACGCACAGGTCAGAAGTCTAACCACTGGGCAGCCATCTTGGTGACACTTCCCGACAGTTATTTAAAAGCTCACATGTAAATGAATGCAGTGAAAACCATAAGCTGAAAAAGCTGATTGGAGCTTCAAGGAATTCGGTGTCTCGAACTTTAAGATGTGCAACATGTCCGCATCACAAATGCCTCATAGGTTTCCCTTTTTGAGTGGCTCAGTCACAATCAGTGTTTGACATTTCAGAAATCTTTGATATTTTATGATCAGGACTTGAAGTGCTGCGTTCCCTTTTTGTTTGTTTTTTACAGCATCTCTGATAACAGCCACAGTCTGACAAAAGACCGAGACTGTACCATCGTTCTGAGAGGTGATCTTGGCATTTATGTCTTAATGGTAACGTTCATATCCGGGCACCACTGACTGAAAGATTTACTTGGGGCAAACGTCTCACTCCAAAAAAGTTCAAGTTAATTTTCTTGCAGTTATAGTATATATTTTTTTGCAATATATTAAAGTATTGATACAGGGCTTTTCTTCCAGCTTTGTCTAAGATTCACACAGACTCACACTCTGATGGATGCATCAGGGGAAGCTCAGGGTTCAGTATCTGTCCCAGGGATGCCTCGACATACAGACACATGTCACTAAGAAGTCTAAATTAGAAGTCTAATTTAGGTCATTCATGTAAATGCTAAAAATATATTTGATTTGAATGCAACGATGTCATCTCCCTTGCTAATTAAGTAGAATAAAAATATGTTGGATATAAATGTTTTTCTTGTAGTGGTTTTCTTACACTCATGTCTTCCTCCTTTTCACGATCTGTGTCCGTTTATCTTTTTATTTTAGTGGGGGTCCACCCAAAGGTCAGCACATCTCTTTCTGACCCACATACTTCGTGTGCTTGTATGCCAGCAGGTCTGAACTTCAGTCAAAATGCAGAACACTGTGTAAATATGAGTGATGGTATAAAAGGAACAAACAGGCTGTGCAGAACCACATGAAGTGAGCCGCCTGGTGTGACATCATCAACGCTATCCATGTGTGACCTAAGTCATGGCAACATTTAAGTCCCATCCATCCTCCTACCCATCCATCCATCCATCCATCTACCCGTCCATCCATCCATCCATCGTCCTACCCATCCATCCATCCATCCATCCATCCATCCTCCTACCCCCATCCATCCTCCCATCCATCCATCCTCCTACCCATCCTCCCATCCATCCATCCATCCATCCATCTTCCCATCCATCCATCCATCCATCCTCCCATCCATCGTCCTACCCATCCATCCATCCATCCATCCATCCATCCATCCATCCATCCATCCTCCCATCCATCGTCCTACCCATCCATCCATCCATCCATCCATCCTCCTACCCCCATCCATCCTCCCATCCATCCATCCTCCCATCCATCCATCCATCCATCCATCCATCCTCCACCCATCCATCCATCCATCCATCTATCCTCCTACCCATCCATCCATCCATCCTCCTAACCCAACCCTGTGGGAGGAAACCAGAGAAAGCCCACAGACACGGGGAGAACATGCAGGACCTTCTTGCTGTGAGGCAACAGCACTAATGAATGTATGTAATTTGTTATAAAGGGCTTTATTATCAAAGGCCTTACCAAGAATTTAAATGGACTTTTTCATTAAAAAAAAAACTTTATAGATCAGTCATTTAAAAAGTAAATATGGAAAGCTGCTCTAATTTTCACTTAAGCAGATTAGAGCTTGTTAAAAAGTAGAATTTGAAGTGACATGAGTCCAAAAAGTCCTTATCACCTCTGTGTTTATTCAAGACTTTGAGTGGAACGTCCTAAGATAATCCACTCCACCAAAAAAATGACACTACTTAGCATTCAAAAGGCCAGCAGATAAATCCCCCCTCTTATCACTCGTCTGGGATGTAACAGAAATGAACTGTATTAATCTCCCCCCCCATGCTTTTTTTCTTCTTCTTTTTCTTTTTTTACGCTGAGAAAACATTACCATTTTAGATAAAATACTGAACCCCGAGCTTTTATCTCACTCTATGCAGCTTATTATTTTACACTCTGCTCCTCAATTTGGGGACAGAAATAAGCAGAGATAATGGAAGGTGTTTTATATTTCATTCTGAAGGTTGTATAACAACTTTATGACACGGAGCTTTCCTTTCAGACGGCCATCAGGCGCCAAAGTGTTAGAGGTCTTTAATCAAAATTTACTGGAGTGTCCAATTATATGAGCAGTTTCACTGATGCATTAGCAAAAAGACTAATGTCTTCATTCAAACTGAGATGAGGGATGAGTCACTCTGTGTTGAAGTCAGATCAGTGATCAGTTTTGATACTAGGATGCATTCTTGATCACCAACTTCAATGGCTCTGTGGCAAAAAGGGCCGTCAATCTGGGATCCATTGATAGGTTTATGCACATATGCACGCAGTTTTTATGCTTTCTGAAAGGATTTGTTATTGTGCAAGCAAAGTAAATGTAAGACGTCCATAAGAGGTTTTCATCCCTTTGATCAAAAAAAGTAATATGTCTTGAAGGCAGTTTATGAGCCAAGTGGTAATCTCTGGAGATGAAAAATATAGTGTTTCAGAAATAAACACTTCGGCTGGTTAGAAAAGTAAGTCAGTCTCCAGAGACCGCTGTGTTAAAATGCCCAAGTCGACGAGCCCAGTTTAAAAAAAAAAAAGAAGTCATTTTTGTCTCTATGCCTAGTTTCCCCCATCATAACATCTCTGCGGTGGCGCCCTTTCTTTCAGGTAGTGCAAAAAAAAGAAGAAGAACCATTTGTTTGGGTTGGGGCTGTGCTTCTGCTGACTTGCACCATATTTACGTTGCTGATTGGAGTTGGTAAAGCACCACTGAAGTGCCGCTGTTTCTGTCTAATTGCTCGCAGACTTATTAGCTTCAATCTGGGACTTTAACAAAAACAGAGCACTTTTCTAACAACACCTATTTAACACTATCGTTATAGAGGGCAGGACTGGTAACATTTGTTGCCTAGGTACAACATTAACGTTACCATTTCATTATTAGCCATAGCCGCTAGCCAGTGCCTGGCTATGAGAAAACTGACAACAGTTAAGTGGTTAATGTAGAACTTGTGCACAAGCTTAATTGTTGTTGAAATGAACGGACCTTGTGAAATTCTTCACATTGTTCAGTGTCATCATCGGATACTGCTCATGTGTTCAGCTGCTAGTGGGGAGGGGCTGTCTGTTGTGCACTGGACAGGTTGGAGGGAGTGAAGACGCCACTGCTGGTACAGATACTGTTGTAAATGTGTACCTAATCAGATCATTTTTAGTAGAAAGTACTATGTGGATATCTTTCTTTGGATAATCCTAGCGTCTACGTCAAGTGTAGGGTCTGACATAATAACCAAAAAGTGACTCTTTTATCTGAAGAGTTTCAGATGCTGTAAGTTCACTGCAGTATTTTTTTTGCCAGTTTTCTGGTTTCCTGTAAATTTTTACTGACTCAGAAAAAAAACAAATAAAACAAATCTAAACAAACACAAAAAACGATTGTTGTTTCTTTAAAAACTGCCGGGTTTCCTGATAAAAACATTGTTTATTCCATGTTTTTGAATAATTTTTTGTAATATTCAAAAACATCTTGCTGGCTTTTGTTGATTGCAGTTATGTGGAGCCATTTCTGCGCTCGCACCTGTAGGTAAACATTAGCTTGCAGCTCCACCCAACCCTTTGGTCTAATTCTGTACTATATTTTATTCGCATATGCACTTTTAAATGCACGTTATCGTTCATATACAGCTATGTTCAGGCAGAAATGCAGCTAGAAATCCTGCACCTGTCGTGCTCTGCAGACCAACATTGTTGCCTTTCCACTCTGTGTTGCATACGGCTCGCTCATTCACTGTAAACACTGCAAACATTTAAGCTACAAGGTAAAAATACAGAATGCAAGCAAAAAATTATTGGCAGGAAATGAAGGGTTCTCTTCTGCTTTCAACTCACTGCTTAAGTTGCAGCTGGTGGAAATATTGTGGCTGGCTTCGAAAGGCCAGCATCTGGCCATAGACCTGGCCCGTCTTCTGTTGTTCCCTAGCCTTGGGCCATTGGCTATGGCAAACCACAATGCTAGACAATGAAACATGAGGGGAAACAAGCAGGTGGTGCTCTTTAAAATGTTCTGCTGCTCTTTCTACACATTTTCATACAATATTGTGTTGATTTTCTTTTTTATTTCACAATTCTAGGGCATGTTTTTCTATGACCTGTGATGCAGAATTGTTGACCGAGAGTGAAGGATGTTTTCAAAGTCCACAAAAGGTTTAATGATGGTCAGACAGGAAGCCTCCGACTCCCTGCCAAGTCTGCAGTCACCCTATCCAACTGGCCATTCTGCTCTTACATGATCCCAGATGAAAAGATATAATTAAATAAACCCAAGACTCGACCGACAAACAGACCCCCGAAAACCACATAACACCCTAAGCGCCTGCGGTAATGGCTTCGTAAACAGCCCACTATTCTGCTACGTAATGACCCGTGAAGAAACCCTTCTGTGAGCCAGTAGCTAAATCTAGCCGACTGCTTTTGGCCTGCTCGTGAAGTGTGCTCTGACACTGACAGAGTGGGACAGGTGGCAGAGGCTGGAATGGATGCCAAGGCTGATTGATAAAGAGTCGCTCACTGATGCTACAGCCGAGAGGGGTCTGCTGCACTGCAACAAAGGATTGGAGTCGCTGAGGGGTCGTCGAAGCTCTTCCAGGTCACTTACTGACAAACTGGAGCGACAGAGCTGAAACTTGGTGTCTGAAAGTTAATTTGCCATTCATTTGTCATGCAGAGTGTGATTAATAGTTGTGGCAGTGTAAGGTAGATGTACCAGAAGCTACATCATTATGGAGAGAATGCATATGTTCTTGCACATCATGTCAGCCAATCAATCCATCAAGACTGGATCCGGCCAGCTACCGTGCCTCGGGCATCTTAGGTGTGTCATGAATACACTAATGGCCATGGCATGTATGTACTGTACGCATTCACTACATGTGTACTAGTACTGTCCCACCAGTTCGCCCAAACTGACAAACACACGAAGCAATTATGTTGTTGCTATACTGTCACGAAAGTCTTTACCTGTATGGTGGAAGGCATATATACTGTATAGGTGTATATACTGTATAGGTGTATATACTGGCCATGCCAGTCTGCTGAAGTGAAGTTTTCATGTTGTTCTTAGCTCACTGGAGAATGTAAATTTGCATGTCTATATGATAAGCCAACGATGATGACATCAGAGCTCTGGGCTGAGCTTTTGATTAAGCATTAAAGTTGGTGACTCTTTGCCCAAATACAGCAAAAGTAAAGGTACGTAAGGTAAAAGTACGGTTTAAAGCCTGTTTTGGACACAGTCACGACACGTAAAGTGGTGTTATTTTATAAATGTCACTCTGTCATTCTATAGAGTGTCACATTTTTATGATTGTAGTAAAAACATAAATAAATAAAAAACAAAAAATTAGAAAGATGCTGCAGATTCAATAAAAACATACTTACATCAGTCTAATCATCATATCTTTGATGTGTTGTCTCTTTGGCAACTTAATTAAACTGACAGTACACGCGAAGGGAAGCAGAAGGAAACTCATATCTGTACAAAAGCATAAAAATGAATAATTACAATGTTTTATTATATAGATAATGAATGATTGACACAACATTGATATGATATTTGAATGAAAAGAAAACAGGTGTTGGTGTTTGGACCTAGTGGGCCCTGTGAGCGCTCCCCTGTTGATTTGGGACCCCTGGGAGTTTATTTTAAACCTGTTATTACGGACGTTGGGTTTAAGCTGGAGCAGTGCTGAGTGGCAGGAGCAAAGTCTTTCCTTTCTGGGCAGAGCCTCGAAGCAGTGACCCAGGGTTCGATTTCTTCCTCTGCTGCCTTCACTGTACCCCTGTGCTGGCTTTTATTTATTTCTTATGTAATTGTATTATTTAGTTCCAATGTGCAGGACTTTGTGTCAGCTGTGGTTGTTTTAAAGTGCTTTATAAATAAAGATGATTAATGATTAATATACTCGATTCTCCTGGAGAGCATTGAAATTGAAACTATGACTGTTTAAAAGGGTTTTTAAACAGGTTTCACCAACATGGCTGCCAAGTGTCGGGCCATGTTTGTAGAAGGATAACTGCTAAAGCCAATAAAGTTAGCTTGTGTTGATTCTTCTCTGTCAGGGGTCTCCAACTCCAGGCCTCGAGGGCCGGCGTCCTGCAGGTTTTCGATAACACCCTGGGTCAGCACACCTGAATCAAATGATGAGTTCATTAGCAGGCCTCTGGAGAACGTCAAGACATGTTGAGGAGCTCGTTTAACCATTTAAATCAGCTGTGGTGGATCAAGGACACATCTAAAACCTGCAGGACACCGGCCCTCGAGGCCTGGAGCTGGAGACCCCTGTTCTATGTTCTGCTGGATATGTGAGCTTTTCTTTTTCAGTGCACATGCTTTTACAGTTATTTCCCAAATAATTCAAATTCACAAATCTTGACATGCAGAGAGCTTTCATTGCCATGGTGATAAGTGCAGGCCCGTGAGCTGGTTTTATCAGGCCTGTCTGTTTTGTGTCATTGCTGGACTACAAAATTAACTCTGAGATACTGAAGTGAGAAACCCTGTTTGTCACATGTTGTGCCGCTGATAAGAAATGACATGATGAATTGTCTGCAGCTTTTTAAAGGACTGAAAATAAGCAGAGAAGAATGCAAAAACAATTTCACGTACTCTCACTTTCAGAAAGCACTAGGAGAGTTTTAGCTGAGACATCCAAAAAAACAAGCTTGTTTCTCATATTATAACTGTTTTTGAAATGTGTTGGAATTTTCAGATATATATTTATGCAACCATTAAAACAAGACGGTATATAAAAAGATGAAATAGTCCCTGGGGTGTCACCCGTTGGTTACAGAAACCTAGAGAAAGTTATTTTGTGCCATCGCCAGTAACACTTAAACAAGCAGGCGGACCTTAAACTGCCCAGGAAAGTGATTCATTTCTTATTGAAAAACCAAGAAAAACCTTTAAAATCAAATCCCACAAAAGATTTTGAAACACTACAGCATTAAAAACACAAACCAGCAGTTCAGAGCTTAACTTATATACCAGGGGTTCCCAACATGGTGCCCGCGGGCACCAGGTAGCCCGCAAGGACCACATGAGTGGCCCGCGGGCCTGTTCTAAAAACAGCCCACTATAACAACTCACCAGTAAGCTGCATCTATTTTTATTTTTTGTTGATATTTTTTTTAAAATCACAATTGCATTGGTGTCAATTTGTTAGATATAATATGTAA
>VURO01030515.1:0-10929 GCA_015108175.1 Pelvicachromis taeniatus | reverse complement strand
AAAAAAATTAAAAAAAAAATTTTGTTTAAAAAAAAAAAAAAAAAAAAAATGAAGTTGAAAATGAAGGAAAAGAAAATTGTGATGTTATGTGTTCTGTGATCAGGGAGTTGTACTGACTTATATGCTTTGTAATTTTGGTATGTATTTGATGAGAGCTGATAAGTGTGAAGTTAATTTTGAGATTGACATTTTGTAAAGTTTGTATATTTCGAGAAATACTGTATTGATTTGCAGGGTGTAGTTTTTGAGCAGGAACTTCAGAAAGACAGGTTTTAAGAGGTGAAAAATTTGTTGATATCATATAAATGCAAATAGAATACATGAAAGCAAGAGTTGTTACTGTATTATATCAGAACTGAATCCAGCAGAACTGATATTGCTTGAGCTTTTCAAAGAAACATTACTGTTTTTACATAATTATAAGTAAAAATAATCATTTTTGTTGTTGTCGTCAAATAAACACTGAATTGTGAGAATTTGATCAAGCACTAGTATTTTGTAATATGTATTTTGAAATGTTTGTGGTATTAATGCAGTCTATTTCCATGATGCCTACATACATTTGTTTTGAATGGGCTAGATTACAACGAACAGTTTGTACTTATAAAATAAATAAATACATAAGGGTAAACGAGGGAATGAGGGCCAGGAGGGAAACGCAGCTGACACTAATTAAACAGGCAACAGGCAAAACAGACTACATTGTCATGATAAAGATCCTTGAGACCACTGTTGTTGGGATTCACCACTAAATAAATCAAGCTGAAGTGAATTGAATTTAGCCTCTTATGCACTTTTTTCTTTTTGTGTGTGTGTAAATATTGACTGTCAAATGTGTTCCCAAATCATTCCAGCCAAAAACACGATGTTCCCCTAAAATGGAATATTTTACCTAAACAAAAAAAAAAAGAAAAACCTGTACCACAGTATTGTTACATAATCAAAGGTGTAATTAAGTCACTTAAGACAGGGTACGTTTAAATAACATCCAGATACAAAAAACAATTGTTGACAGTGTCTTATCATAATATGTTTGATTATATGTACATGAACTCTGCAGGAACATAACCTTCCGTAATAAATAAGTAAATAAAAACTGAGTGAGTGAGGGAATGAGCGAGTGACATCAAAGCATATATGACACATAAAGAAGACTTGTTTGTCTTTGTATGCACACATGGGGAGAAAGAGTATATAGTCTGATTGTCTGAGTGTGACTTCCAGCACAAACTCACATGGATGAGAGAAGCTACATGCTTATCTCAGCATGTGTGAACAAGATCAACGTTGGGTTCAAATTACTGATGGGAAAAAAAAAATGTGACTGTTAGAATGTGTGTGTGTGGGTAAGAGAGTGAGACTGGTAATCAAAATCACCTCGTGGCTATATTGACAAGAGCGACAAAATGAGAGAATATCGAGTCCGCCAAATGACGGCTCATTTTGTCCGCAAAACCGCCATCATCTGTCATCTTCTCTTCAACCCTCCTTTTTGTCATTTTGCCCTTTCCTGCCTGAATTTTTCAGAATAATAGCACCATGACTATTGATGCAGAGCAGAGCTGTGACAAGATTACTGTTATTAAAGAAGAATTACAAGCTGAGCAGTCTTCCCTCTACATGTAAAACACACACACACACACACACACACAGAGAGAGAGAGAGAGACACAGACACACAAATGCATAAGCACTTGAACATTTAAATAAGTTCACATGTAAGCACAAAGTCAAACTAGAAAATACCAAAAAGTTCTGCCCAGTGATATTACTTATTTATATTTTAAGCAGTTTCTTAGCATTGCTGTGTGAATACATCATTAAGAAGTTTTTTGTTAAATACTTTTAAATACAAAAAACTCTCACTGTAAAATATATTCCTTTTTATTATTGTGGTCTTGGCAGATAAAAAATAAAGGATACAAAGAATTTAAAGGATATTATGTGTATGTGTAATGGATCATACTTAGTTAGTAAGTGTTGTCATAAGTAGTAAAGAAGCTATGTTAAGTTTAAAATGGACATAAAATTGAATTGTAAAGATATAAAGTAAACACTTTCAAAACTGAAGTATGAAATTTCACCATTACAAATTGGTTCAGGAAAAAAAAAGAAATCACATCAGTAAACTCACACTCCAAGAAAAACATTTAATAAATTATCTGTCTCTTATTTATAGGAACTGTAAAATTTTATTTGTGTTTTTGTCTAGAAATAATATAGTCCATAAGACTAGAACCGACACACATTAACATAACTGTGACTACAAAACAGAAAGAAAGAAAAAACACGTTCAGTATGAGGTAAATGAGGACAGCTGACTTGTAAGTTTTCAGAAAGTTAAACTTCATAGGATAATTGTAGTCACTGGTAAATGAAAACAAATTGTTGGTAGCCAATGTGATAGGATGTAGTGCAGTTCAGAAACATTACACAATTTACTCTTTACAACATAGCATACATAAAATTGTTGTTTGAACAAATAGTGATCAGTATAACAATCATGTCCTATGGGGTAAGTATGCATGCATACTATAACTTCACACACAAATTCACCGTGAAAGAACATTTTTGTATCCTGAGTTCTGTTAGTTTTATGATTAATTATTAGTGGAAGCTAAAGATAAATGAACAACCTGCTGGCATCAGTCATGTAAGTGACCATTTTATTGTCACAAACAGCAAAGATTATTGTCTTACATAGTAGTCAGAAGTAGGATGACATAGCAATTAAAATAATTTACATTTCTCAAAGATTCGAACATAATTGCAGTTAGATTTAACATTATCCAAGTTTAATTAATGCTGGCATCCTTATGGATCATTTGAAAACTTAATTTGCACACAGTAGAACTAAAAACAGTTAATGGCTTGGTTTTACTAATATGTCAAACTGTTCTTATTCTCTTGCAGGTAGTCAGTAATCAGTACAATGACAGCTATTTAATTTGTCAATGAATATTAAATGAAGAACGAATCTCTCTTTTTTTTATTAACGAAGCTACACAGGTGATTGGAAATTCCTGGCACTCGCCCAATCCAACAAAAAAAATAAATAGTCTTGTGATTTCCTACATAAATGACAATAATATCACCAGCAGTAATAAGAAGCCCACTGATCCCAAGCTCCATTATGACCCTCAAAAGTTTAAAATGTTGCATCAACCTTCTGTGTATGAAAATGAATTCAAATGCACTCTGAACCTTAACCCCTAACTGTCCAAGTCTCCAGTATGCTGGTCTCACACTTATTAAAATGCTAATCAATTCATTACTGAGAACATGATTATGCTTTCATTGCAGCTCACTATAAATCATGTCAGCTCAAGCAAACATCCTTGATAGGGAGAGAAATTAGTTGAGTGAGGAAGGCAGAAAGAGAGGTTGGGTAAGAGAACAGAAGAGTAACATTAGTTTTTAAATGAAGTCTGATTGAATCCTCATTCTTAATTTCATAATGAAAGTCTCCCAAGATACACCCCCATACTTCCTGCCAGTTCCTTTTTCCATCTCATACTATCCTCCCTCACCAGCTAAGTCAATCACTTCATGTAAGAAGAGTAACATGCACACATACTGGCACAAAGTCTCAGAGGTATACTCTCACACTGCTGATAAAACACACATACAGGAGTGTGGGAGAAATTAGCTCTCTGTTAACTCATTCCCATTGTCTAAATGCACGGTAATTTCTTGGATAGGCGGGGTAGGGGGAGCGGTGTGTCGGAGAGCAAAACTTCAAAACCAACTGCAGTGTGTAGCCATATAGGAACAAACAGAGCATTACGGCACTTGCTTAATTATTATGCTAATGAAGCTGCCTGAGGGGCTCAGAGAAGTGATGTAACACAAAGAAATAAATATTTAAACGTACTTTAACACTGTTTCAGTCAATTTTGAATGTATTAGTATGTCATTTTTTCACTTTATTGGATTATTGTTTTCTTTTGGCTTATTACTCAGACAGCAGGGAGTTGAGCCAGGAAGAAGGAGATGAAACAGGCTACGAGCTGGGACTTCAGTTCGTTACTAAAGAGGGAATTATGGAAACTGTGTTTTATAAATTTCTTGGGTTCTACATATTTTGTTGTAACAGCTACTGTATAAATTGTTCTTTATACAGCTGTAGTAGGGCAATATCCAAGTAAAAAGCACACATTCATGCTATAGATTAACAAATTTCTATGGCATTGAGCTGTGCACAGCAACATACAGTATATTAGTTTTCCTATAAGATGCTGTTTGCTGTGCATCCTTCTGGTTAGTTATGTCTTCAAGGTGAGTCATGGGTATGATTTTACTCTAAAAACATGGAATGTACACCTTTTATGCTCACTGTATAATTCAGCAAACCCTACATATTTAGACCACTGTATTGCTCCTAAACCTTGACTTGACTTGGATAGAAGGCGGAAAAAGAATTCAATCAAATGAATTCTTTTACCTCAATCTACCTGAGGTAAAACACCTCAGGTAGATTGTGTTTTAATGTGAATACCAAAACTGTTTACATCACACTTTTGGAGAAATAAAACACAGTTTTAACAAGTTGTTTACATGCTCTAAATGTAATTGTTTCCAAGGATTTCAGTTTGCATACATGGACCTTACATGGAATGCATCTATCATATTAACATCAGATATAGGTCACATTCAGAAATATCAATTAAGACATGATCTCAAACGCAAAATGCTAAATTGACTGTATACCAGTATAGCAGAATAATTCTGTATAGCAGAATCACATTGCAGTGTCTGCTATGCACATACTGCTGCCAATCATCCTCCTGTGGAGAAGAGCAAGGCAAAGGTGCTTCGCCTCGGTGCTTCATGCAAATGAAATGGAGGCTGTTGTCAGCAATATAACACTCAGTGTCGATCAACAAGCAGTGTGTGTATGTGTGTCCATTTCTGTCTGTGCTCATTTCTGGGCTGTATGTGGCTAAGTTTGAATGCATGGCAACTTTTGTGTGACTTGTAACATATTTATGCAGAAATGCATATGTATTTATGCTCTGTGCAAAAGGTGTATATCTCCATGTTTAATGTATATAGAGATATATACAGATATGTCTTTGCTGTTCCTGTGATTGCACTCTTCTGGAATCTGCTGAAGCCACTCTTCCAGTTTGAAGGTTAGAACTCCTATTACCATGAGGACCACCTTCGACTTAGCTTTCACATTGGTTCAAGTTGTTCTTTCAGCCCCTGATATTTTTCTCTCTAAAACTAGACTTTTCTGCTTCTTGTCAACCACCACAATGGCTGGTTGTTTATGGCTGTGCCAACTTAGCTTGGTTGCTATGATGCCTGAGAAGAGCTTCAGTGTTGCACAGAAGCAGATAATTGGTTGGTAGTTAGATAGCTGTACATTTGTGAGAATCCTTCGTGATCAGGATTGCTCTGCTCTGGTTTAAGCAGTCCAGATGATGTTCATGTCATTATATTCTGCTCTTAGGTCCACCAGCCACTTGGCACTTATGTTATGTGACCCCTCTTTCCAGACCCACCAAGAGCTGAGATTGAGCAGTCTCATCTCTGGGTGTGTCTGCCCTCATATTCTTGTTCGCTTTTTGGACGGGTTTTTGGAGAACAGGCCGTTTATGTTCTTGACTCCTGCTTCTCTTGTGTATGGTTTTAGCCTAGTGACCAGAGCTGTCAGTGTAATTCCATATGAGCCACATTTGACTTTAGCTTAGAGTAGCCTAATACACCGATTTCAACAGGAGTAAAATGACAACATCAAAATATAGTCTTGCTGAAAGCATCACGGATTTCTTTCCCCTTCAAGAGTTTTCAGCCATTTTGCAAAAGACTTAGTATGTAGATACAAACATGATGTTTATATGGTAATGATGGTTTGTGTAATCTCATCTTATCAACAATACTTGAGACGTGATCTTTTTTTTAGATGATAATGTTTGATGGGTACAAATAGAATGGGCAATAAACCAATACTGCATATTGTTCAAGACTGAAATTTCACTTTAAGCGGAACAAATACTGGGATAATGATTCTATATGCTAATGGTTTCATCTGACACCAACAGTGAGGCAGATGATGAAACATATGGGGTCTGAGACAGAGGCCCTGAAGGGACAATTTACAGTATAACACAATCTGCATGTATAAACGGTTTCCTGGAAATAGGCTGCAGTCTAATCCTCCAGATTAATCATTCGTGTTAATATGCCTTAAGGAAAGTCCTGCAAAGCTGACACTTTGAGTGGCAAAAAAGAAGTTGGTCCCTTTTAATAAATCACTGTCCAAACATACTAAATAATAATAAAACTGAAATGCTGCCATGCCTACAAGCTTAATTAGATTTTCTTTAAACTGTTATGGTGGTGTTGAACATGCTAAATAGGGACTTGAATTAATTTCAGCAAACAGTGCAAATCATCAGATGAAGTGTCAAAATCAGTACAAAATATAATGTTATGATTTTTAGTTTTGAATATCTGTACCTACTCCATTTCCTTTGATTATCCTCTCTCTTCCTCTCATCTTACCATTTGAGATGCAAACCAGTATTTATAAAGCACTTTAACCTGTTAGTTTCACCCCAAAGTCCCTTTGAAACTGAGCATTACAGAATAGAATAGAACCAAGTGAAAAACGTGAATAGCGCAGTGACAAAGGCCTCACATACTCACTCATAAGTCAAGCATAAACCTTGACCTCCACTTTCAAAAATGACAACAATGACACAAACAGAAACCCTTAGAGAAAATACAATCTTGTTTACTGATGACAGTTTTGGCAGTTTAATGACTAACTGTCCACACTTGATATGGACTAAACTGCCCTCTGTGACACTGAAGAGGAATGAAAAAGGCTGTTTAAATTTGAGATGACCACTGCAGCCAAAAAGCTAGTGTCTATTTCTAATGTCCAAAATTTAATAAGTAACGCTTCACAGCTGTGGAGGAAAAAGGAAAAACCTTGGGCGTTATAGAAACAATTAGAAGAATTTTATGCAATATAAATTCTTTGTCTTCATTACCAGGCCAATGTGAAATACTGAAAAACATCAGCAAAATGCACATTTTTAGTTCCCCTGAAAACATAAATTATAGAGTGAATTAGATCTCTACAAAGAGTTGGTGACACTGAAGCTATTTGCCTGATTACCTAGAAATCCTCTGCTCCTCACAACCAAAATGATGCACAAAAACAGGAGGCTACAATGATTTTAGTTGTAGTAGCACTAGGAAGCTCCCATGCTCAGCAGCCTTCTAAAAATAGTGGTAGGCTGTGTTTTAGGATTTAGACTAGTTACAAGGACCTGTAAGAAACAGTTACAAACATGAATGAGAAGACCTATTCATCTTGTTTCATTATCATCAGTTGTAAAATGCGTTACCTTTGATGGAAAGAAGAATGATGGTGCCACAAGTTGAGAATCTCACTTTGAAATTCACTAGTTTAACTGTGATCTCCGGATGTGCTTTGTCTGATGGGGCTTTAATCACAACATATGGACTCTGCAGTTGTGGTTGAAGTGCCAGTAAATTGCCCAGGCATGTGATTTGGAAGAGGGCGCCAATAAAATGATGCCTTAGCAAGCACAAAACAGGCCAATCATTGCTTCTTAATTACCTGTCTGAAACCCAGCCTGTGTGTGCGCGTGCAAGTGTGTGTCAAACAGCAAAAGAGAGACAGAGTTATGGCGAGGCTGCTTCTCTCCTGGCTGCTTTGTTTACAAAGGATCAGTCATATCACGTCTTTACATGAATTCATGTTAGAGAACATAAACATCGTTACTGTGTTTCTGTTTTCTGTTCTACAGAAAACTGACAAAATGTATACACCTCACAGTTTTGTAATCTGTTTCTAACTTGCTTGCATGCACAGTTTCCTCGTTACCAATTAACAGGTTTCCTTCAAAATATAAGATATCCAGTAGCTGAAAACTGCTGCAGAGTGTGACTAAATAAATTCCGGCATCAAAGTAAAACTATCAGAAAGCTGATAATCAAGTTTTTTTCCTCTTATTTTCTCCATACCATCCTATTCTATATTCACAGATCTTGCAACAATCTTCTACACATTAGTTCAAGTGGAACAACTACACTATCACATTGCCACGTGCATGTTTTATCAAAGCTGTTGGTCACGTGATAATCCTTTCTAAGGTGTCTAAAGTAAGCTATTCATCTTTCAAAACTCTTTTGTTTGTTGATTCTTCTGAAGTAACCTGTCTCCTCTTCTTTCGCTCTCACTTCATTGTTGCTCCCCTGCTCATCTGATCCTCATCTTATGTTTCCTGTCTGACTCTTGCCATCTATCTGATGCGGTCCTGTCAATCCACCCCTTGGCATCTCCCTCTGTTCTCTTGCTCTCATTTGCAAGCCAAGTCCAATTTATTCCTCAAGTGCTTTTATCAAACAAGTTTGTCAGAAAGTGCTTTACACGGAAACACAAATACAGATAAAAGAAAAAAAGATAAGAGGAAGGAAGGACAAGCAAATCACAAATAACAAGATAAGGCCGGCTGGATCCTCTGTGTGTGTGTATGTCTTCTACACCTGAATCGGGCCTATAGAGCCATAACTGCCCTATAATCTAAGACCTGTCAAAATGTAAAAAAAAAAAAATAATAATAATACTATAATCCTGCACTTTCTGCATCTGTGAAGTTTATTTCTACTTAAACGATCTTTAAACGTTACAACTTTCAGTAGACTTGCTCCACATGGCAAATTAGCATAATTACAGAGTGTTTCTTGAACGTTCTTTGTCTTTTACTGAGATTTTCCCTGAGATGAACTCACACTGGAATGAACCTCAGTGTGGTAGAGATATTTTAATACATGCAGGGTTTATTGTCTGTGCTTAAGACATTCTAGTGGATTTCAGGCTTAACTTCTTGTAAAGTTGAGCTCTGCATTATCAGACGTTGCCATACTTGTACTTCATTCTTTATATGTAAGTGCTTTTGTAATTATCAAGTGCACTTAAAGCAAAGATACAGATACTCAGGCATTTAACAATACAGATATAGCCAGTAGCAGTCAGGATTGAGAATCTGGCAGGTTTCAAATGTATAATCAGACATTATTTTATAGTGTAGCGCCTTTTTTTTTTAGTATTTTCCACACCATTTTTAAAAATGATTTTACATATTAAAAGATAAAACATACGTGTGTGTAAGCCCCAGTATTGGTATGCATGTGTGTGTGCTTGTGGATCCAAACCGGTATGTGGAATTGTATGCATATCTGGCTTAGTGTATGTTGTGACTGAATGTTTATGAATGTTTTTGTGTATGTTAAAGTTACAAAGGCAAATCCTTAGCATGCATCACTCTTGTGTGTGTATGTGTGGGTATCTGTGTGACCTCCCTGCAGCTGTGTACTCATGCATGGCTGCCACTGGAATGCCTGCTGCTGCCATTGAAGGCTGCTGCCTGCTGCTATTCAGAACAAAGACACAGATTAACACATTCACAAACTCTGTAAAATTTGTCTTGTGGTTAATTCAACTAGTCAGTCAACAATACATTCTTTATCACCCTTTCCTAAGAATTAGGCATGATGAGAATTTAACCATTTAAAATACAGGTACAGCAGGCCACTTGACTTTTTTTCACCCTGTGAACTGATGTAAACTTGTGACAAAAGGCAAAGCAGCTTGATGAAAACATCATGTTTAAATGTGTGCATGTGTGTCGATGTGCGTGTGTGGTTGGCTGGTTTTCCTGGTTCAGAAAATCCAAACGACAACGAGACAACGAGGTAAGGGAAGTAAGACTAAAGACAGGGAGTAACAAAATAAAACGTTGTCCCTAAATAAAACGAAGTAACTAACTAAGGAATAACAGACATAAAGACTTAACAAGCTGCAGAATGATACAGAGATGGCTAGATTACACAACCCAGGACCATGACAAACTGCATTTGCGCGTACATCTATTAAATGTTACAGACAAGTTCCAACACATTTTGCCCTTAGCTCAGCACATGTTTACTGTAGAAACAGGAAATGTTCTGTCATCAATATGAGTGTAATTAACTAAATATAAACAATCTGAAAAGGGTCAGTGACACCTCCCCAAAACTGTGGTCTTCTCTAGCTCTATAGCACATTAATCATAGTGAAAAAAGAAAAACATCCTTACTGCAGTGCTGAAGCAATGAATTAGTTTCTTCTTTTTTGAGATTTTGCAATGGTACTCACTTTTTGTTAATTAAATAATACAACAGTCTAACACAGATCAGGCTTGTGAGCAGATTTTTTAAGAGGGGAGAAATATATCAGCAAAAGGGGATTCAAAATAAAAACAGCAGTGAAAGCAGACGAGGGCACGATGATATTTGGGATTTAAAGTCAGAACCGAAAAAGGAAGAATAGAAAAAGATAAGACTGGTTGGGGGTAAATAATTGCTTTTTATCAATCTTGTCTTTGAGAGTGACTGCAGGGGGACTTGATGGTAATTGAGGCTGTTTCATCTGAAATCATACCATGGCGTCATGTGACACAATGGGCTGCAACTGTGCAGGTACAGTTACCTCTGTATATCTTTACAGAACTTTTACCACAGCATCTCATTTCTGTAATCAATGCCTTCATTTTTTTAAACACCCACTATTTTTATGACCAGCTAACCAATAAGAAGTAGTGATGAAAACGTTAATGTTAAGCTGTGTCTGTTAAAATCTAAAAAAAACGGTAAAGCAAGAAATGTTTTTCTATTAGGAAAAATGCGTAACAAACCAGCGATTTGTCATGTCCCAAGGCTTCCCATTTAAACGTGAAAGGTAACCGTCCGCATCCCTATGATATGCGCCGGATTGTGGATTGAATCCAATAGAATGATGCTCCCGGCAATAACACCTGTTCCCGCTGTGTATTACAGCCATAACCCTAACCTTAACCCTAACCTTAATTGTATTAGATAGTGTTTTCCAAAGCGATTCATGATG
>VURO01030510.1:0-14041 GCA_015108175.1 Pelvicachromis taeniatus | reverse complement strand
AGTTTGATTTTGTTACCATTGTACGGTTTTTCCCAAGTTAACTACCTTTAACTCAGTAAACTCCCACCGTAAGGGTGTGTTTTAACCGATGAAACTGTGTCGTACTCAGGCTCGGACATCAGTTAGCTGTCTTTTTACAAGCTTTATTGCACAACGTAAGCTAACACAAGTACAGTAACTGCGCCTCTACAGAAGCCAGGTAATCAACTGAAAGACACAAAATAAAACAACAATACAACATTAACAAACCAACCCTATTAATGACAGTACAGTTTGGTAATAGTCATATTTATAGTTTTAACACGTTATTTAGTTAACACAGGAACTCACCAGCTCGGCTTCATCAGTCATAACAGCAATATCAATGAAAAGGGATCTGGCAAGTAAGACCTACACGTTTTTATCCCAAACTCACATAAAACTCCGCCTTATATAAGTTTGTTATTCAAATCAAAACATGGGTCTGGCTAACCTGTCATTCAAATCAAAGCAAAACAGACTAACATGTTAGGAACATAGGAAAAAACCACACAATTGGCATATAATTATCCACACAGCTGCTACAGGTAGCTTTACTTAACTGGCAACACTTTTTTAAATTAAGGTTCTCAAATTCATCAATTAGTACACAGGCTAATAGGGTACTGTCGTCATCCTGCCCAGCAGGTGGGTTGCATGGACACCCAGGTTTGTGTGTGTGATAACTTGAGAACGGTTTGATATTCATATGATAGGTGCATCTCCTAAAAACCTTGAATGAGTTCAAATTTCAGTGGCTAACTTTTCTGAAAATCACCCAGGATTTTAAAATTTATGCCATAGGTGCCTTTACTAGGAGGCTGAGGGGTAGCACTGGCAGCCAGTAATTTTAACCATGTATTACCTTATTACTTATAAATGCCTTGTCCTGCATGCCATGTTTTACTACTATTCTTTCACTCAGTAACTCCTCAGTAAGGAGCAAATTGATGTACATGCATAGTCATCTTAACATGCTTTGCACTCATAAGCCATACAAGGTTGGAGTCATTCCCCCCTACTGTGACACAATAAAAACTGTTTATATTTAACAAAACTTTAAATGACTGGAAATGCCATTCAAGTAACTGTAAATTCATCTTTCCTGATAAGAATGCTGTCTCTGTTTTAACAGAATAGAGATCTGATAGCTAGTTCACTCATTTTGACATTTAATATCCCACACAGGTGTGCTATTCTGTACTTGTCTTTTCAGATTTAACAAATCGATTTCGGGACAACACTTCTACTGCAACTGATAGACTCATTTTCGAATGATGGGTTAAACCCTCAAAAACTATGGTGTTGAGAGCTGATTGCACAGGTAACATTTTCTTTTATGAAAAGGCACCAAAAATTTGTAAAAAAAAATATATTTTTTTTAAATCTCAGTTATCTTAACAAACCTGTGTTCCAAACTACTAGTGAACAGATGCTAAGCAAAATCTCAATACTGAAAGTACAACATATTTCATTAATATGACTGCTATGTGGTACTACCTCCTTAGAAGGTACATACTGAGCAAAGGATATTGAGATCATAATTACTGCAGGACAACTTCCTTTTCTTAGCTGTAGAAAATTATTATGCAGAAGAAGCCATTACTTCTTTATTACAAATTATAAGGAGTAGTAATATGCCTGTCATCAAGCAACTAGCTATTGGGGAGCATGTGTGCATTTAAAGTAAAGTAGTACCAAATCTTCTTATGCCCCCCCCCCCTTAACATAGGCTAGCACACACGGTCTTTCATATTATCTTTTTCTCGTGACTACATGCTGGAAAATAGTAATTACTGAGACTCTTTTGTATCCCTGTTGTCCTGCCCGGCTCTGCATGGGATGTAGAAGAATCTGCATAATGTTTAATTAGAGTGCTGGTGTTCAGAGCTGAGACTCCGTCAGGGAATTGAAGCAGAGCAGAGGACCAGGGGCCCTCAGAGCCATCCCGATTCCGCAATCTACTGCCTAATTTGCCATTATTCACTTGGTGCTGCGCTTTAGCCCTGAAGTCCAGAATGGCCTAACATTCATACTGTGCCAATCTCTCCCTTAAATTTGGCTTTGCAAGGTGAATTGGACACCTTCTTTCTAGAGGCACAGTACATATAAAAATGGTTTATATTTAACTATACTGGTCATTTTGGTAGTTTGCAAAATTGAGATTAACCACCTTAATAATATATATTTTTCTATTATTAAAATCATATAGTGAACTAAATGCCACGCTGTGGCCCAAACTCTGTGATCCTCTAAGAAGTTTTGCTCCTGTAAGAAGTTCTGCTCCAGTGTCCTGCAGTTTTTTTGTATTTCTTTGCATATTCGTTTTATTTCAGTATTTCTATTTGCACATACAAACGTATGGAATTTCTAATCTGCATGACTGGACCCTGGCAAGTGTTTTATTTATTGCGATTATGTTGTTCGGAAAGAGTCTGTCTTCGCTTCTAAATGTTTTCATGATGAATGCCAGCTTGCTAACCCGAATGACCTCGAACATTTGTATAACAGTAGTTCATCCGACGCTAGAGGAGCAACTGTGAATATAAATATGAATACAGGAAAAAAAATACTTCCAGTGTGATTTATTTGATTAAAATACTTCTAGATAAATGGTTTCTAATGGTTATGATCATGCTCAGACAAATATTTGATATTAAGATATGTTCCTGATAAATGCTATTCCTGGTCCAACAAAATACAAAAAATCAGCAAATAACAATGAACATCCCTAACAAAATTAAACATGATCTCAAATTGAATTGCCACACTAAAAGATTCATGTGTGTGCCTACAGTGTGTCATACACCTTCTTGCTGTTGGACTCTGTGGTTCCCCACCTCCAAATAAAAAAAATCACATCAGCACATATACTCGATAACATCTTCTATTGCAGAAAATATGCCTAGAATAATTTGTCAAAGCACTTGACCTCTGTACTTTTGTACGCTCCTGTGGTGTCTGCTGTGATATACTCAGGTCTAGTCTCAGTTGGGGGTCTCACAGCTTGCTTGTGGGGTATAGATCTGTTCTGCTCTCCAAGGATCCCGTTAACATGGCTGCCCTCTGCCTCCGCAGGTTGTGTGCTCTTAGAGATTTCTGCCTGGGACTGTCTGGTTGCACTTTCAGGTACTACTCAGGAGAGCTCTTTCTGTTGTGACCCCATCCTAATTGAATTGCCTAAATGTCTGCATCCACAGAGGCTGCTGGAGACAAATACGTAGAATATAGTGTATCCTGATTATATTAAATCAGACCATGATGCCAAGTCATAGATTTGCCAGTTTTGTATATTAAAATTAATCATACGGATGGTAATAAAGGTAATTAGCATCTGACATACTGAGGTAATTAGTATGAAGCAATAGGTTGGTTGGTTCATTTGTCGTGTTTACTTATGGCCCATGATTAGCCATTTTAAGGGTGCAGGTGATGTATTGTAGCTGTACAATCCAGTCATTAATAATGAATATGTCCCACCTTAGCAAAAATGCTGATGAACTGCAACGCGATAGATTCCACTGAACGTTTCAAAACTTTAAAATGAAATCTCATGTAAATCATCCAACTTTAAAAAAAACGCTGTAGGCATTACTACCTTTTCCTCGTAATCGCTTTTCATGTAACGATTAAACTGTGATGTGTTTGCTTCGTTTTAAATAAAACAGAGCAAAGACACACCAAAGGGCTAATGTTAACTGTATTAATTATGTAATCATTAAAGTGTTAGCTCTATCCCCATCAGTGTTCAATTTAAGATAAACACCTGGTTTATCCTTGATTATCTTCTAATGAGAAATTAATTAATGTTTTTCAGAGACACAAAACAGGAGCATAGGGTCCCTTAATTATAATCTACTAGTTGGCTGTGACACCCTCAAAAAACATCTTTACAACACAGTGTCCTCTTCATCAAAACCAAGAAGAAACAACAAGAGACATTGCAAAATACTATACATAAAAAGCAAACACAAGAGGCTCCAAGGAGAGGCATTATAATGGTACCTACTGTGACAGATGAGTACATTGTTCCTACCAAGACAGAATTCATTCAAACACTTTGCTGTATTTTTTCCTCTCTGCCCTCAGAAAATCTCCAGAGTCCAGGTGTCGCCTGTGGGTGTATAAGTATGTGTATGATTTTTTGTTTGTTGAAAGTATTCTTTTTTTTTTTTTTCTTCTTGTGTAATTATATGGCGCACTTTGCAGAATGGTGCTGCTGCTCCAGTTGACCAATCAATGAGTAATGAGAGGCCCAGAGACCTGTAAGAGATTGACTGCAACCACAACCCCTTCCTCTTATTCAGATCTTAATCACAGTGGTCCCCTAGGATCCCATGATGCATGCCTGGAAATGTTTGGACCTGTTTGACTCAATGTGGGTATGAACTGCCCAGACCTCATCCTTCTTTCCACTCTTTGCTGTCCCCTCCCTCTTCCCCCTCCAGTGCCTGATGGAAGTGGGAGGATGGAATTGAAGCCAAGAGCTGGACTGTAGTATACCTGAGGGGGGCAAAGCGGTTCTTTAAATGGAGAAGTGAAAAGGCTCATGAATAGCATTTTAACCCGCGGACAAAGTCTGCAGGTTAAAATGTCCACTTTCACAGGGTCGCGGTCAAATCAAGAATGGAGGAGAGATTCAGTGAAATCCTTAATTAAATCCACTGGTATCTACAGGCAGCCTAATTAAATCAGGGCAATAGTTTAATTGCATTTTCAAAAGGCTTTTCATTTGATTGGTATATTTTCGTCTTCTTGAAGCCGAAGGAGAGTAGACTGTAAATTCTCTTCCATCCTGTCACTTGTTATGTATGATTAATATTCAGTGTTGGTTCTCCTCATGCTTTAAATCGTTCTGGTCATTGCGGCACACCCACACACATAGAAAACCTTAACGGCCCTGTCAAGCAATCATGGGATTTCCATTGGACTATTTAATAACCTATATAAACAATGAAAATTTGAAACACTATGATAAAATATGTCACTGTCATTGCTGTCAGTCCCCAGCTCTGCTGCTGATGTGGTTCATTTCGAGGCATGGGGAGAGCTGGTGTTGGGAAATGTGTGGCTCTTTGCCTACATTATTCAGTGTAAGGTCAGTTCATTTTAAAATAATAATATGTTTTAGACTTAAAATCTTACCAGAGTTACAGCACACATCTGTTGAGTGGGGACAAATAAAAGACTGGGAGATGAGGAGAAAGAGAGAAGACACTGTAAAAGTTGCTTTAAGTGTTCAAGAAAAATTAAAAGGTATGAAATATTCAACAGTTAAGGACCGCAGGCAGTTTTATTACACAGACTTAGACCTGGTCCCTGAAAATAGAGTGAGAAAGAAGAGAGAGAGAGAGAGATGATTGAAAGGCAGAGGGGGAAGGGGTGAATAGAGTGTGCTGCAGTGAGCCAGTCCCTCAGGAGCACATTAAGTGAACAGTTCTTTGGTGTAGGTGTGTAATGTCCCTTTGTAAAACCTGCCCTTGCTTCTATAGCAACACGCCTCTGTGGCTCGATGCACCAACGTGTGAACTCGGCGTTGCATGCTTTCTGATGGCCACCATCCTCAAGTGTTCCCACACTCCTTAACAGAAATAACACTCTACTCCATTGTGCTCGTGCTGCTGCCGCCGCACTGTTGTCACTTTATTCTGACACTGGAAGTGCTTATGCAAGAGCTAATTTGTAAGTTGTTTTTTTTGTTTTGTTTTTTTTTGTTTTTACTCACACTGATTCATTTGTGCACATTTACAGTTGGAGTCATAAAAAAACCCCCAACTCTTCTAGAAACAAACAAGATCTCTGCAGTATTATGATAAATGTTTTCCTTTCAGCCAGCAGAAGGATGATTTAAAGGTCTGTAAAATAAACTATGACCTCTATTGGCAACCAGCATTATTAGAGCTCATCTTCTCCTACACAGTCAACACGCCTCCCTCCCCCCACATGTTCCCTCTCCTCAGTCCACCATGGTCTATAACTGAAACAAACAACAAACCCATATATTCACAGAGAGATGAATAAGGTGGCTAATTAGACTCGAGATCCAACAGAAATAGCTTGTACACAGGTAATACATCACCATGCAAAATACAAAACACTGCAATAATAATACTGCTGTGTCATTTGCTTTTTTTTTTTGCTTAAGCAAAGGGCTTTTCAGCCTCTGTAGCTGAAATGTTAAAGCACCGTTTGCTTGATTGTAGTATTTTTCTGAAGATGTTTTGCAATTGAAAACGAGAGTACAGATGACAGCTAATCAGGACTCCCGTTTTACAAGTAATGTTATCAACTGAATTGTAGCCAGGTAATCTTTTTCAAACCAGAGATTGTGACCCTAAAAGGAATGATCAGTGAGTCAGTTGATCAAAAACCATTTAATCTGCTTTGTGGATATGTTTTGGTGCTGCTGTGAAAATATAACTGCACTTTTTTTGCACTAACCCTCATTAAAATGTGTCACCCTTCGGTGACGCTCATTGAAAGAGTTAAAGCTGCAGTAGGCAGAAATCTAGACCCCAAAAAAATCTAAAATTGAAAATAGACAATCCTCCTACATCTCTCCCCTCTCCCCTCGCTTATCTAAGGTCCTCCCACTAGAAAAGTTTAAAATACACTAAAAGTAAGTCAGTGCTGATTCTTGGCTTCACACAGGACTATAACCCCACTCATACAGGTGAGCCTCTTTTGTTTAACCCATTGTGCCAGCATATCCTACTTCCTATGTGAACTTTTACATTTCACATAAAGTCCAAGGAACAGAGACTGACCAAAGTACAGCTCTGGTTCCCTTTGAGAAAACTCAAATTGCAATTTGATGAAAGATTAACATTAAAGTTTCTTTATTTTTTTGCCCAGTAACTCCTGCTTTAAGAAACGCTTGCTACAGCACACACCACTGCATTGCGAGCTGACTGATCAAACATCAGCTTACTGTATGAACTGAGCTCCCAGAACAGATACAGTTTTTTTTTTTTTGCTGTGGAGCTGTCACAGGAGTTTCCTGAGATTCACCCATTAGACAGCTTGCATGTTTTTGTTTTTGCAGCTTGAATTTTAAATTTATGAGCTTCTTTGACTATGAAGGAAAGCTTTAGCTAAAGACACTAAAATACTTCCCCAGATTCAATAACCAATTTAATTTCATTTACCAGTATCAAAATATGCAATGTCAGTCTATAAGCTTTCGTAACAGAAAAACTATCACAAGGTGGCTCAGTGTAAGTCCTGCTTTTTAATGCCCAATCTGGTTCAAGAAGCTTTTTAAAATTGAAATAACACCAGGGGTTTGTCTTATTTGTGCATTCAATAACTGATATTCTTCCAAAAGTGGAATAATGCATTTGCTTAAATAGCACCTCAAAATTAAGCAGATCCTTTACGAGAATAGATTAAGTTTTCTTCGAATCCCTACTTCCAGGGAAAATAAACTGGTCTGTGGCATCTGCTACCAGCCTACTTGCCAGAATTGTATCACCAGTGTCCATATGGTCACCGCCACCCGGAGTCAGTCGCTTCATAACTTAGTTTTCTTAATTAAAATAAATATTTTCATTTCTCCTACTGTAATCATAATTAAATTGGAGTGAGGGAAATGATGAGACAGGACAAGCAAGAGAGAAAAAAAAGCTTATAATGAAGGAAATGTGTAAAAAGCTGAGAGGGCACTTATTGAGTGAAGTATGTGTGAAAATTGAGTCTGAAAGCTTTGTCTGTCGCTGGCAGTTGTGTTGAAAGGGAGCTTGCGTGCCATACTAATAGACTTGTCTGTTTTTTTGGGGAAGATGAAAAATGCATCACGGCCAAACTACACAAAAAGTAGCATATTATACAGCTTCAAGATAGGTTTGCTCTAGCATTTTTTGGAGCATATATTCCTGCAATTTGACTGTCAGATGATATGACCCGCTGCAGTTAAGTACAATCTCTTTGCATACACGCCATCGTGAAATGCAAGCACAGGCTGTAACTGCACTAGATATGAACACTGCTGGTATCTACTTGCTGGGTTTTTGTAAAGAACAAATGAGTCAGATTAATTTCAGGGTTAAGTCTGTTTCATCCTCGTCTGCAGTAGTTTTAAGACAGCTTTGCCAAACCAGGCAAGAAATCTCCAATACCCCCTGCTGAAATGGACAGTTTTATCCTATTTTGTACATTAATGCAGAGCATAAAAGAGAGTACGATGCACTGACATGTGCATGCATGCACATTAAAAATATGATCAGACACCTTCCTCCAGACAGGGCTTCAGATCAGGGTATTCTGTGGATAAAGATGTCTTCCATTATTATTTTTATTCCTCTTGGAGAATTTCGCTACATGTTGGTTCCCTGTCAATTAAGTGTACAACAATGAAGACAAGCTCACCTCTATTGGCCTGCTGTTGCAAGCAAACTGCTTTTTTAACTTTTTTCTTTCCCAGGAATCAATTCTCAGTGGTAGACTTCAGTAAGCTCATTAGGCTCTCACTAGGCACAGACTCCATTACAACTGCATAATTATCAGAGTTCTGCCTTCATCCTCGCTCTCTGAAAGAAACACCTTCATTCTGGGTCTGACAGTGATTATTGTTATGATACATCACCTGGGAACTGAGTGCAGAAATAATTCTTTGCACCACTGTGTGGTTACGTTTTCACTCACATATAATAGATGTATTACAAAAGCACGGCCATTTCATAATCTGCTTTTGCATCTGTTTGCAAGCAGTAGTTGTCATTATACCATCATGCTTTCATTGCATTTCCCTGCATTCACAAACTACAATAGATATTATCCTTTTGCAGATGCAATTTCATAGTCTACAATAGATATTTGATTTACATATGTTCCTTTGCCCTTGCATATGCAGTAACGTATAGCTGTTCACTCACACAAAAGTGTGCATTTGTTTCTATTTCCACTGACTCTGTGTGCGCTGTGTGCAGTTTGTGCATGTGTGAATAAATGCACAGATGGGATTCGGGTGGCTAGAGCAGGAAAGGCTGCAGTGGGAGTAGCAGCCACGCTTTGCTTGTCTTTCTTTTCACAGGCGGTGCAAAGGAAGTGTAACATGACATGACGATAATTAAAAAAGCAGACCCATATATATTAAAAACTGAAAAGCCCATGGTAGGAGGACTAGATTGAGAATTAGGATTCTGTCCATGTTGTAAACTTAAACTAGGCCTTAACTAATCACCTCGAAGGTAGAGCAGCCTGGTAAGAGAGCACATATTTCATTACTCTAGTCTGGAGGGACTGAGTACGCCCTTACCCTCACCCTGCCTCACCCCCCCAACCTCACTGGGTTGATCTGTACCTGCCTTAAAGAGAGCTGGACACTCCCCATGGGAGCTTAGCCTGTACTATCTTGAGTGGAAAAAGACATTTTCAGTCCAACCCACTCATGTGATGTGACTCAACAAGTACTTGAATCCTGTAGATGCTGCCTCTCCAAACATGTAATATTGAATGTTACTGCTTGCCAGGAAAATAAAAAAATTTCAATAAAAATTAATCTGTCCTGGCCAGCTGCTATGAATATCAGCAGACTAAATTGCTACCAGGTAGATTTTTATTACTTTTAGGTATGAATACGCATGAGACATACAGAAATGTGAGCTTCAAAAAAAGGTGTGAAAGCTAACACTGTAAAGCAACAAGATGTACGCATGCTGCTATAAGCTGCTGCCATCTTGCTTCCATGTAATGGACAGTAGCCTTTCCTACAGAATGCACCTTTGCTCCCCTTTGTGTGTGTTTGTCCTGGAGTGGACCGTTGTGTACATGTAGCCCCTGGCCACCCTGGGAGCACAGGAATTGGCCATTATAACAGCTGTAACAACAGAGTATATGATCTAATAGGAGCCCAGTTGTTCGGAAATGAATATATTTCTTGAGGGGATGATTAAATGAGAACATTGCAGAGGAGGTGATAGATGAAAAAAGAGATAGAGATGTGCTGGGAAGGAGTGGGAAGCCAACAGATAGTGAGGGAGAAAGGCAGAAAGAAGTGAAAATTAGCAGGTGGGAGTAGGAGAGCTGAAATATAGAAAACGAGAGTGAGGCAGGCTGAAAGTAATAGACAGATCATGGAGGAAGAGGGAGGAAAGAAGACGAGTCTGATTGCCAGGCAGAGAAGGCATAAGAATATTAGCTGTTTCATTACACAGAGCAAGAGAGCCTGAATCTTTCCACACAGAAAGGTTTAAGTATCTTTCATTAGAAGGCTACAGCTTCCAAACTGCTCCCAGAAAGGGCCTTTCTGTTTGGCCCTAATTTTCTCTCCCATTCACCATGAAAGCAGGGTCACAGTGGTGAACACTTTGAGAGTTTCTGTGTGTTGCAGGCTATAAATTTGAAGTGTTTATGTCGGTACATTTTGGAAGAAAAGATCTATTATTCTGTCAAAGCAATGCAAGTGCCATTTTTCTGATTAATGCTTGAAAAATGATCTTTATGTGATGTTAAATAGGGTATTGTCAGGAAATAAAGGCATGGTTTTGCCTGCAAGTGTGTGTGTGTGTGTGTGTGTGTGTACTTCCATTTTACTGTATCTGTGAAAGAAAGCGAGTGAATGAGAGGTGCAGGTGACTTCATCAGTCAGGGAGACGGGTGGGTTCCGTCAGTGTGACGGCCTCGTCAGCGGCCCATATTAAACACATTAAACACTGGGCCGAGCTCCTCATTAATCAGCCCAGAGGGATGACAGCCAGCTCTGCTATCGGCCCTATACATCCACGCATGCCCAGGGCTGTCTGGGCTCCAGGTAATATACCCTTCCCGCAGATAACACCATGATAGATCGACTGCAGTCGTTCTGATTGGGGCTCACTAGTGTAATACCACCTTGTCTGGCTTTATCAGAGAACTGCGTTGAGCAGTCATGGCAGATTGGCTTTTCAAAAGCGTCATGATTCAACTGATTTTTGACTGGAAGGGAGTGTCTGGATGTTCATGTCAGCTGATTTAGTGTTAGACCTATAAGGTGAGACGGGTGCTTTAAAGGGACCTTCCAGTAATAATTGTCATGACTGCACCCTCGCAGAGAGAATAATGATGTCATGTATGCAACCTGTCACATTAATTATAAGAGTATTATTAACCCTTCAAGAAACCGTCTACCGGTTTGCAATTTATTTTCAGCTTCCTACAATTAATTTGATACACAACAAAAAACATTAGGAATCATTTAACACAACACAGTAAAGGCAAAGGAAAATTGTAGTGCGTGTTTACTACATGTTAACTTTTGAGTACTGCCTTTATCTGGCTTCTCCAAAAGCAGTCTGACTTTAATTGATTTGTGATTATGCCACATACCTGAGGGGCAGCTTTTAATCATCCTTGGAAGGTAATAAGAGCCTCATTCTTCTTACATACCACACACGTCAACCTGAACAGCCACCAAAGATTGGACCTCATCCATAACAATTTTGTCCTTTCTCACAGAATCCCCAGTACTACCCCAAAAAACAAAAACAAATCCATTGTCTATGAAGAGTCTGCTGCTGACAGCAAGCAATGTGGAAATTAAGCCAATAATTGCTGTAGTTGGTGTTTCAATTAGATTAATGTGGCTTTGTTAAGGGTCCTAAGAGAGGAGAAGGCATAATGGTGGTGTGCGGTTAAGTTAGTTGGCATAGAAAGTGTTGTCCAGGTCCAGTTGTTGAAGGGGTTTTTTCTGCACCACTAGGTGTCTCTCTTCAGATGGGTTAGAGTCCGAGTTTGAAGCTCACAGTATAACTGAGGGGCTGAGAGAGGTCAGACCTAGAGAAGAGGGTGGAGAAGAAAGAAGCAAGGCCAACTACTAGGTCTTCTGCTTCTCTTTGTGCCCTTGTTTGTACATAGACGTGACTGTTTTTTCAGTTCCCCGTTGAGTAATAAAGCTTCCGCCTAGTTGTTGAACTGTTAGTTGTTTTCAGGAGCAACTCTTTGAGTGCATTCTGCTCATCTATTTGCCTCAACTCATTTATGATGTAAAATGCAGAATGCACAACTGTCATCTACAAATTCTGCAGAGATAATATGTTGCAATGGTCCTGAAGCCAGTGAATAAAAAGTCTCATTTTCATTTATTCATTTACTCAGGTACTTTGTATGTACTATTTATCGCCCTTTTTCACCTCCTCAGGCCTTTCTTTCTGCTTAATGTGCATTGTCTTGCCGTCTCTGGTTTAGTTGAGATATGCTGTCCTGCTTTCCCATTGCCCCCCCCCTCTTTTGGAGGAACTCGTACATTTCCTCCATGCTCTTTGTTGCTCTTCCATCCCCTTGTATCAAATGCAGTCCTGAGTAGCAGAGGTTACATCGGTTTATGTAAGGGTCAGAAGTGCAGCAGTATGCTCGCCCACGGGCAGCTTATCTCAGCAACGCCATAAGACTGGATTCCAGCAAATCCCACTGAAACCACATAACATATTTGATCTTGGTAAAAAACTTGCAGAATGAACTCGGGATAAAAACCACGGCACATAAATATCCACAGGCTTTTTATCACCTCTTTGCATATTTGGTTTGCTTTTTTCACAAATCCAAACGAACAGTATTTTATCCCCAGTGTCTGCCTTTCCTTGTGACAGCGTACAGGCCCTTCCACTGTGATTCTCCAGAACGCATTGAGAATGTGGCCAATCAGCAGTGGGCATCATGTTGCCATAGCCTGTCTTTGCTGCTGTGGTGTGGAACAGACATGGAGCCAGTGTAATTACTTCCATTATCGCTGCCACACAACACAGCGTGACACGAGGAAGACAAGGATTGAAGTTGACTCGTAATGGGACATATGAAAACTACCTTCAACTTGGATGTGCTGGCAGACAGAGAGAGTGAGGGTGTCATATACAGAGGTAGGGTGGTAAGAGGAAACATGATGTGAAGGGCGCTAGTTTAAAATTATTCTGGTGCGTGTGAGTTTAGCTGTCTCTCTGCCGTTTTCTTTTTCAAGTTTGCAGAGAGAACGGAGCTATGAATGCAGTTTCGTCCCCGAGCTTCTAATCAGCAGGCATGTCAGTAAACACTGTTAATAGGGGTGGACACTTTCTCCCTTCTCACCCAAGACCCCTGCAGTAGCTAATTGGGATAAATGCAACTCCATGCTTCATTTACTGTCACCCTCTCTGTTTCGTTTTGTCTTTTCCCCTCCTGTTTTCTTCCTCCCCCTTCATTTCTGCTTTAACCTCATCTTTCTCGTGGCTCTGTCTTGTGTTTTTCTCTTTGCTTGTTAATAGCTTCCTGGCTCATTGATACCCCAGATGTTTTTTATAATCAAAACATGAGAATCTGCAGAGTGGACATGATGCTATCTCGTCCACCATGGGTGATTTGAAATGAGTCATTTGCTGCATGTGTTCAATGTTGACAGACAAAAAATGGACTGTGTAATGAATGACATATGAGCTTCTGCGAACAACTGGTAATTCAGATCACTTGCTTCCATTTTCTATCATTATTGTAAAACACCCTGAAACCAAGACACGCTGTACCAAAAGTTCCCGCATAATACATACTTCATGTACCTCAGAGTAAAGAAATAACTATTTGATTTGATATTATTCATTATGATTTATTATTTCGCTGCTGCTTTCCGCCCATACTTTGTGTATATATGATGGTGTAATGTATTCATGGGTCTTGCTGCACCATCATTGCTTTTGTGATGTAATCTCTTTTCCCTTGGCTTGGACCCCACCTGTGGGAGAAGGAGAGAGAGCTGTAAGTGCTTGTGTGATGTAAAATGCCTAATTTAGGGGGTGATTGATGGTTTAATATTGCAGCCTGCAACCTTGCTGCCCCCACCTACCCAATGAAGCTGCAGGCAGGTGTGAAGCTGTAGCACTGTGTGAGTATAATGTCACTTTCTATTCTCACATTCAAACCCAGTTGGTGGAATTAAACCAATTCTGAGTTTGTTTGTTTTGGGGTGTGTGTTTGGATGTGTGTGTGTGTGTGTGTGTGTGTGTGTGTGTGTGTGTGTGTGTGTGTGTGTGTGTGTGTGTGTGTGTGTGTGTGTGTGTGTGTGTGTGTGTGCTTGTGGGTTCTC
>VURO01030503.1:0-12080 GCA_015108175.1 Pelvicachromis taeniatus | reverse complement strand
TTGTTGTTTTTTTTTTCTTCTTTTTATTTTTTTTTTTTCACTCTTTCTTTTTTTTTTTTTTTTTTTTTTTTTTTTTTTTTACATTTTTGTCTCTAATTGAATAAATGCTTAACAGGCTCCATGTTGTAGTTTTAAACAAAATAACACTTTCCGGTGCTCTAAGCCCCATCCTAAAGTGGGTACCCTGAGGGAAAGGTTTTCTGTGGGGTTATTAAATAAGTTGCAACTAGAGGAACTGCAAAACTGCAGTTCCTCTAGTTGCCACTTGAGGCAGTTCCAAAAGTGTGTCAGTTCCCATGGTCTCCCATGTTAAAATATCCAACTTTACAGCAGTTATAAACACATTTACAGCATGCTACTAAATAGCTGTGGTATCTATAGAAAAATTGGAGAAATTAAGGCTTATAATTTAGGGACATGCTAGCTCTCTGCTAGGTCTCACCTCCATGAACTGGTAGTCTGGACTGTGTTTGTGCTGATGGAGCCTTTTGGAGAATTTCTGATGCAATTAACCAACAAATAATATATTTGCTGTACAGTTAGTTATATGCAAATAGACCATCCAAGAAGGGTGTGCTCCTTCTTGGATGGGGTTTTGGTCTGTTACTTAAAATGAATGCAGCTTCCTAAGCAAACCTGTTAGCATTATGTGAGTTCACCCTCTTGCCCAAATATGATCACCTCTGGCTCAAGATAAAGAGGTGGACAGCAGTCTCCATGAAGTTAAAGGTAAAGCAGAGGCTTAAAATGTGGAGCGAGTAGTTATGTCCATCTTTTATTAATACACTGATACACTGTCACATAAAGTTTGAAGACGGCTCCCACACCCACCAACAGGTGCCATGATTAAGCAATATCAGTATAATTCATGTCACCTGTCAGTGGTTATAATGTTATGCCTGGTTGGTGTATGCAATCATTTGGTTCCTCTGGTGGAAACTTCCATTGTGTGTTGGGGTTCACCTTGGCTGGAAAGGATAGCTGCATCTCTTCCAGCTGAGTCTCCTGCCTCCTCTCTCTCCCAGGACAAACCTCCTCCTCCTCCTCTCCTCTCACAGGAGATGAAGGCACAGCACTGGAAGGCGTAAGGAAGCTCCATCACCCTGAGCACACACAGACACACAAAGTGATAAACACCTCTATTTGTCCAAACATTGCTCAAATAAATTAGATTTATTGCACCTGCTCTTCAGTGGAATGTCCCTTTACATGCTTTCCATCAGAGATGGAGGAGACAGATTACACTGTGTGTGTGTGACATCTAAACACTACAGGAGTTAATCAGCAGTAAAGTGGCTGTTAATTCAAACGTTTTCCTAAATCACATCAGCAGTGTTTGCATTGCAGGACAGATTTGTAGATAAGTCTGCTTCCCAGTAACCATGTTGGAGGTCCTGCATCACAGTCTGGTTGTACGTTGATGTCTCGTAATACAAATATGTCTTCCTTTGTTTATGAGTTAATGCCCACCTGACTCGAGGCAGATCCTCTTGGGCTATAAGTTCCATCAGCTGCTCGTTTCCAGCCAGACGCAGGTGAGTCAAACTCTGCAGGCCAATCAGAGGCAGAGAAGAAAGCTGATTGGATGACAGGTCACTGCAAAGACAGTAAAAGAGAAGGTGTGGAAATCAGTTATTCATATTCTATGACTAATTCAGATAAATTTAAGGAAAACAGGCCATTTCCCCTCTCCTGGGCAGCTATAGGTTAAAATCTCAGACCAACCAGAAATCCTCAACTTAAAATTACATATTTAAGGGCAGTTTTTTAAACTTACTACTTCAACTTTTCAATCAAAAATGATTTTCCAGGCACCGTTTCAGCTCACGGGTTTGAGGCTGACCTGTGCTGCGCTTTTTTGTCAACTTTCCAGCCCACTCTCCACTACTACGCTATCTAATAAAGACAACAAAGGTAATGGTTTCCAAACTGCTAACAGATGTTCAGATGGATAAAGAACTCACAGTTTGGTGAGAGCAGGGAGAGCAGAGAACGCGTTCGGCTTCACAGATGACAATCGATTCCAGGACAAATCACTGCAGGACAGAAAAACATGAAGTTAGAAAACAAACCAGTAGTCATGTGATCAGAAATACTGATCTATGATAATAAAAATAAGCCAGCTAAATCTACAAAAAGTTATTTCTGCTAAATACCAGCCGTGGTGCCTGAGATTTAGGTGCTTTTTCCTAAGCAGAAAGAACCTATCAACATTTTTTATTGAACAGATGATTGAAAAAGTTCTTTTATATTGTGATGTTCTTCTGGTTGTCAACCCAGTCTGCAGGGTTTCTTGAAATAAAAAAAAAAAATCAACAATTTTCATGGTCTTTTGAATTTTTCCTAGTTGTAATTTAGCCTATAAATACTTTGTGCGCAGACACACAACCGTTTCTTTATTTTTTGTCCAGATTTGTTTGTTCCACTTTAATCTGTTGGTAAACTCTGTACGCTGACCTGATCTCTGCTGTTGCGTAGGCTGTTAGTTTGGATTAAAGCGAAAGCACCACAGGCCTACGAAACAGCAGGTCTTTGTTTCTAATCCCAGAATAAAAGAAAGCGCGCACATAATACTCTTATGTCTGTAATACCATAATAAAATTAGCAGAAGAGAGGCATGACTCGTTTCTCAGTTTAAAATGATGGCGTGCTGCGGGGAAAAGTCTGCTCTAACGTTTGAGTCTAAGGTTTATTCTGAGCACCTGATGGTGCTTATACATACATCACTTATACATACATCACATATTTCTTGCGTAGGTGGTTGAAGAGGTTTGAGTCTGAGGTGGGGACCGATTTGCGGCATAATCTACATAGTACAGTTTTCTGGTCCCTGTCAGACTTTTCATAACCAAACCATATCCATGCTACAGAAGTAGCCCCTCGTTTAGGTCCTCAATTTTTTTTGACTGGTCCTTCTGTTTGGAGCTACCTTGTTCTGGCTCATCTTCACTGGCCATGCTGGTATTTTCTGTGCCTGCATCCACGTGGTGACTGTAAGCACCATTTATAGTTCATGTTTTTATTTGGTGTAATTTGTTTGATGTATATTTTGAAATTTGATGTTTGAGAATAATGTATATCAGTTCATTTTGAAAAGTCTCAAAAGGATCTAGAGCTTTATTGTGAAAGGTTTATGTGGAAAATAAACAAACGGACGGAGGAGCCACACGATGGTTTTACCGTCGTTGTTGTTGTAAACGACAACGTGTAAAAACAATCGCTTGTCTGTCCGTCGTGTGGTTATTTTAAATATAAGAGAAAGAGAAGACCTTAACAAATTAATATAGACACTGAACATTACAACCATGGAAACATTTTGCTGTAAACAGTTTATTTTGCGACACCATGAAACAAACGTCACATGTGTTTGCGTCACATGAAACAATAGATGTTTTCATATCATCATCTGATATATATCGTCATATCGAACAGCCTTAAAGTGTAGTGTTAGTGTGAGCTGTAATATCAGGTGTAGTGCTGTGCAGATTCTTGTCTTTGTTCCAAACTATAGCATCAAACCTGTCCCATCCACAAGCAGACCACCTGGATGACTAAGTGGGTTTACATTTGGAAATACTTAAAGAGGGATCACTGCTCAGGATCTGCCGGCCAATTAAACCGTCAGTGTGTGTGTGTGTGTGTGTGTGTGTGTGTGTGTGTATACTTACAGTGAGCGTAGTGATAGCAGACCAGCGAATGTGTTTTCCTCCAGTTTTTCTATCTCATTGTGATGCAGATCACTGAAAAACACACACACATGTTTGTATTTCTATCTTTGAGAGGATCATCGCGTGTATGATGCATTCACAGGCCCCTCCATCAACCTGAGCCCTCGAACTGTAAATGAAACATGGTTTGTGGAGAACGTTTGGATGAAAGGTTAGAAAGTGTGGAGAAATGCCAGCTGGTCTAGTTGATTAATTGCATCCATAAGCTGTATGGGTGCTTCACACAGGCACACATACCTGCTAATTGATAAATAGAATCCTAGAATCTGATTCACCAAAACTGAAGCACAGACTTCATGGATGGTCTGCCAGTGCAATTAACCACAGGGTAAGCTATATTATTGGTTGTTAATTGCATTTAAAAATGTTCCAAAAGATCCTCTTTAGTGACCCAAAACTAAACTGAAGCCTCTAACAATCCTCTAAAGACATGTCTCAACTCTCACTGTACAAAATGTCCTCACAAGGTCCAAAACTCACTGTGGTCCTCACAAAAACAGACATACACGCACACACACATATTAGCCATTGCTGTTTCCATTACATCACTGAAGAATCTGTTTTACAGCAAGTGTTTCCTGAATGACCTGATTGGTCAGAAATAGTCTATGAGGGTGATAATTATTCCCATAATGCACAGCTGTCTGTACTTTATTGATTGTTATGGTAACTTCAGATTTAATAACAGTGTCTTAAAGGCTTTACAGGCCAAACAATAAGCTATATCCGACCCTCCCAAAAAAAGGCAATAAAACATGAAGAAGAACAGTTTAATTAAATGTAAAATGAACATTAAACTCACATTTTTCGAATGCTCTCACAGCCGGAGAAGCTGGGAAGAGTCTGGATTTGATTATAGGAGAGATCGCTGCAGAGGGAGAGAGAGTAAGTTGAAGCTGTCAGCACCGTAATTTCCTATACACACTGAACACATCACAGCAGCTTCCAGCGTACAAGAAAGAACATTAAAAAATATCTGAAGTAAATGAAGGAGATATGATTCAATGGACAGACATGAATAGTCCCCAGATGATGTGCAGGGCCTTCAGGGACCACCTTCAGCCCGAGTTCAGTGTTCAGAAACATGCAGAGATGTGGATGTAATAGTTGTGTTTGGACTCACAGCAGTTGCAGGTTTGGAAGCTGCTCACAAACCGAACTGGGCAATGAAGTGATTCGAGCTCCGGTGATAGTCCTACACACAGAGAGATAAACCAGAACTAGTTTTCCACAGGAGCAATTTAGAAGCACATTAAAAATGTGTTATGTCTTTACAGTCCTGTTTCTAATAAGCTGAAATCTTGTGAAAATGAAACAACATAAAATTTAAAGTGCTAAAACTTGTAATTTTAAAGTTTTTTCCCCCACAGATATTACATTCATAGTTTGTATTTATCATCACCAACATGTTTAAAAATGTGTGCCTGGGAATATTTCACAGCATGACGCCTTCAACCTTCTATAAAAAGGGTTCTTGTTTGTTGCAAGCTGCTCCATAGTTCTAGACTGCCTTTGTCATATATTTAGTTTCATATTGTTCCAGATGTTTTTAAAGGGCTGGAATACATGAAGAATGTGGTTTGGCATTGCTATGCTGAAATATGCACATCTTCCTCATAAAGAGATGCTGATCTGTGTGGTGACATATGTTTCTTCAAAGTCTGTAGAAACGGTTCAACATCAATGCTGCCGTCACAGATGAACAAGATACTCCTCCCACAAGTCCTAATGCCTCTGCAATACCATCACGGATGATGGTGTGGTCTTGCGTAAATAAGCAAGGTCTTCATCTGGATGCATGCAGTGTCCATGATTTCCCAAAAAGAATCGAATTGGTCAGTTCAGAGGACAGTTTTTCCACATCACCTCAGTCCATCCTAAAGCAGTCTGGACAAAGTGGTAGTGTTTCTGTTCTCCCACAATAAATCTTATACTGTTGGAAAACTTGTTTACCCTTAAATGGCGCCACATTTGTAAGGAAAATGAATTTGTGGGTTTAGCAGCAGAGTGGAGTATGGGGGTTGCACCTATGAAAATCTTGACAAGTCTTCTCTACCAGTGACAAACAGCTTTTTCTGCTTTGACATTTGCTTTGAGTTTATTGTACTCCAGGCGTTTGTCATCACTGGAGGCAATCTTAAAGTAGAAAGCCATATCTCCACAGTCTGGGACCGAACTCTATACTCCAAGATGGCAGTACTTGCCCCCAAAGGGCGGGGTTTATCAGAGACCACCTCCAGAATTTGGGAGTGGAGAGGATGGAATGACCTGCCTGCAGTCTTGACCTCAACCCCATTGAACTCTTGTGGGATCAGTTTGGCTGTGTTGCTCCTGTCAGTGTGACCAACACACCCACATTGGTTGACTTGCAGCAAATACTTGTTGAAGAATGGGATGTCATCCCTCAGCAGTGCGTCCAAGCTGTTGACCAGGAGGTGGTGCCAGGCTGTTGTGGCTGTATATGGTTCTTCCACATGCTACCTGTTTGTTTAATGAATAAATTGTTTCTTCAGACTTCAGTCATCCAATCCAGTAAACAACACCAAACAAAAGTCAGTAGCAGAATAAGCTGTTTGGCATTGGCAAAGAAGATAGCAGTTTTTCATAGGGGCAACCCACAAATGCATTTTTCTTGAATATGTGGCTCCACATCAGAGAAATAAACAGGCTTCCCAGTGGTATAAGATTTATTGCTAAAAAAAATTGTTACAACAAAAAAACAATCTGCCAACACAGATTATTTTGGCACGTAAAGCCTTTAAGAAAGTTATTAAATCTGAAATGAAGTCATTATTGTCTTTAAACCATTTTCAATTTATTGTAGCGTTTGTTTTTTTTGGAAACAGGTTAGTACACAAAATGTTTGGGTATATTGTATTGTAAATTGTGTCAAATAAACTGTATATGTTTGTTAAATAGCACTTAGAAACATTGTGATGTGTCCAGGGGCGTCCACAGTGCATTACACTTTACAGCCATGTGTTGAGGTGCTTTGAAGTTGCATTAAGGTGGAATGACTCCCTCATCCACATGGCTGAAATGGAGCCAGTACAGTAATGAGTAATATGGTGAGTGGTCCAAGCTTGTTACATGAAAAATAAATCATCAATATGGAAAAGTCTGATTAAAGAAAAGCAGCTACGTGCAAAATTTGGATTCACAGGGTGAAACAGGATGTTGGAGTGGGGGGTTAACACTGGAGAGGGTCAAATGGAAGAATGTGGGACAGTTTGTTTGGTTGGACTTTTTATTTCCACCTACTGGTTCAGTGTGAGGTTACTGTTAAATACACACTGCTTTCAGAAATGAGCTTAAATGGAAAAACACAAGAAAATAAACACAGCCAAGGTGTTTATTGTGACACGGAAAAGTGGGTCACAACAAGGAGAAAGAAGGGTTTTAATTTCACGCTGAGCTGCAGAAAAATAAAGTTACAGTCTGTCAGATAGAATAATAACTGCTGTGTATTAATAACAGCAGTTCGATTTGGGGCGTTCATCTCTCAGAAACACACTGATGGCGGCTACAACAGCAAACACACTCGGATATGAAACATTCCTGTGTGTGTGTGTGTGTGTGTGTGTGTGTGTGTGTGTGTGTGTGTGTGTGTGTGTGTGTGTGTGTGTGTGCGTGTGTGTGTGTGCGTGTGTGCGTGTGTGTGTGTGTCTTACAGGCTCTCCAGGCTTTTGGTTGCCGTCAGATCTGGAAACTCTGTGAGATCTGCAGCTCCATTGAGAGATCTGAGAGTTGGACATGGAAAGAGCATTTAAGCTAAGAGGAGCAGAAAATGATTTACTGCGTTTCATTATTTGCGTAATTAACATCTGCACTGAACAAAAGGGCAACAGGGAGGTTGAATCTGCACGACATATATACTCAGCGATTACTTGATATTTCTCATCTAAAGCTGTCAACACTTGGATCTGTCATAGAGCGGATCTGTGAGGTTCAAAGACAGAAACTTCAGCTTCAGTTTATCAATGCTGCTTCTTCTTCTTTCAGCTGCTCCCTTCAGGGGTCACCACAGTGAATCACTTAACCCAGTCTCACCCAAACCCAGCATGCTCCTCAGTCATACCGAGCCTCTGCACGTCCTCCTTCACTTCTCTTTGGTCTTCCTCCCCATCTTCAACATCTTTTGTCCAGTATATCTACTGGCTCTTCTCTGCACATCACAGCCTTGCCTCTTTAACTTTGTCTCCAAAGTGCTTAATCTGTGTTGTCCTTCTGACCTACTCCTTAGCATCAACAGTTCTGTCACCACCGGCTTGGCCTCCTGTCTTTTTGTCAGTGCCACAGTCTCCAAACCAAACATCACAGTAGATCTCACTACCATCTTGTAAACCTTGCCTTTCAGTCTTGCTGCTATCCTTCTGCTACAGTTGGCCATTGCTTTGGATGGTATTTAAACTCAGAATATGGACATGTTTGGAAACCACTGAACCTCTCTTTAGTGGCTGAAGCAAAGGAGAGGGGGACACCTCTTTGACTCCACAGTGAGCTGAGATCACCTCTATTTCAACTACTGCTTTATACCATCCAGACATCCTGTTGTAAGACATTTTGGTCCAGCACCTTGTGTTTTCATTTCATTTTGCTTTGATGCAGAGCTGAAACTCCGGCGGCAATGCAAGATATCCTACATCGTCCCACGAGTATGACGAGATTGTTAGTTAGAAATGTAACTCACGGGCATTATTGCACAAAGATTGACCTTATTTGGAACTTTATTCATGTTTAATGAACATCCATCAATCGGACATAAGATATACAGTGATTAACAACTTTATTAGCACACCACCCAATGTAATGATATGCCATAGCTATCCTTAATGAACAATATTGGTAATTAACGAAATCACATTTTATGTTTCTTTAATCTGTTAATCGACCAGTATGAACAAGTTTGATCATTTTTAAATATAGTTATTGGTATTCATAAACTTTAAAATTTACTGGTTTACATATAACCTTAAAAATAGTAAAGCACATTATTATTATCATTTATTACAAAGCCTAACTACAGTTTATTTATTTACTTGCATTGCTGATAAACAAATTGTTTAAGTTGTTGAATGTTATGCTTTTAAGTGCAGTGTGTATGCCTAAATTTAGGTATAAAAATGTGAATTCAGTTTGTTTTTTGTCTAATAAATAACAATAAAACTTCTGTTTTACAGATGTTTTGGACAAATTTCTAAAATACCTACGTTTTCTTTGTTTGTTTGTTTTTTAAAGTAAATTCTCTGCTCCTATTTTTGACTTTTAAGAATGGCAAAAGGTTCCAATATTTATGTAGACGTCTTTAAAAAAATTGCTCCTTGATATCAATTTCACTTTTGGTTTACGCCTATTTGTCTAGGAGTGATAAGATGGACCTTTATGAATATCATCGGTTCATAAAGTTTGAGGAGTATATGTTGCACCAGCCTCCTCTTTGAATGTATCAAAGGAGTTTCTGGTACTACAGATGTGGTATTTGTCTGCATCCTTACAGGTCAATCCAAATTGGGATTCCAGAATGTTTAGAAAAGATTCAGTAGTTGTAACTGAGACTTCTTTATCTCTCCGATCTTGATTAGTCAGAAGTAAAAATGTCTCTAATCTATTGTTTGTCAGGCAGAAAAGTCCCAAAATATATTGAAGCACTTGACGGGTTTAGTTAAATCTATAAAAGTGCTGTGCTGGGTTATTTGTGTGTTGAGTGTTTCTCACAGCATGCGAAGCTCTGGTAGGTTCTGGAAGGCTGAGCGTCCGACAGAGTGAATTGGATTGTCATAGAAAAATCTGGAAAACGTCCACAAAAACAAGTTTTTAATCTCAGGCTGCAATGAGAAGCTAACAAGTGTTAAACAGAGGTTAGCAAAATTACTCCGGATGCTGTATATAAATATGGAGAAAGTCACTGTGCTATTGTAGCTTTTTGATTTCTTATACGACTGTGGATCGGACTGAGAAACTGAGGGGCTTTGCATGACCCGCCCTAAAGCACAATAAAACATGTTTCATGATCTTTAAAATATATATATATATATATATATATATTATCACTAATGCCGTCTATAAACATCATGATTTGTTCAACTAAATTCATCATCAAGGTGTTTATTAGGGTGACGATGGAGCAAGAAGCCGGCTCATCTTATAGATGAATTTAACAGATTATTGATTTTATCCTCATTAACATTGTTGACCATGGTAACCAGGAAGTGAAAAATATTTCAATCTGTTGAATTTGTTTTTAGTAGTACTTACATGGTGCTTAGTAAAGGGTTCCCAGTGAAGGCGTGCTCCGGGATAGACTGGATGTTGTTGCTATGGAATCCGCTAAACGGGAAGATAAAGGAAATTAGTTTCCTCCACGTGTTATTATAAAAGTTCCTTCCTTCATTTCATCATGATTACTAGGGCAGAGGAAGCTTCCCTTGCCCTCCTCCTTGTTTTGATGACAGTCGTTATTGAACTAACTTTTTTCAATATTATTGATTTTGTCCTTTTTTCTTTTTCATCAAATATGTAAACAGTCAAGCATAAGATGCTGTCCATGTCTTGCCTCATATGCTAACGTTTGCTAAACCGGAGAACCTGAGCTAGCCATGTCTGCTGTGGATAAACAGATGTCTTTTTCAATCAGTCAGTTGAGACTCACAGCTCCTTGAGGTGGCTGAGTGAGCGGATGGCTGTGGGAAACTCCACCAGGCTGTTGTAGTTCAAATCCCTGAGGAAGAAAAAAAGAGATTTCCTTATGTAGCCTCTTCTGCAGCGCCCCCTGGTGTGTATATGCCAAGGTCTATGGTTTAACTGGTGCTAAATAAACAACTTTTTATTTCAAAAAATGTTTCACTGAACTTTGTTGAATTAATTACTTTTCACATCAGTAAAGAAGAAAACTAACATTTCTGACAATAAAATGTTTATTAATTAGAAAAATGTTTTTCAGCAACATTAGGTTGATAATTGGATTGGTCACCAGTAGCAGGAAGCACCAGTTATACTGGCAATGGCAAAGTCTAGGCTAGAAACTCAATCTCTGTACTGAGAATTGTAAACTCTCGATTTGAACATAAACCCCATGTTAGTATTGCGAAATCTCAAATTGAGAGTATAGTTATAAAGAATATAAAATAAATTATGTTAGTTCTATTACAAAAAAGCAGTTTTTAAGAAGCTGTGGGAATGTCAGCTTTAGACTAGAAAAGTGTTTCATGTAAATGTTTGTGTTTCAAGTTTGATGTTTAGCTTAATCTTTTTTTTCCTGTCTTTTGAGTTTATTAAAGAAACATTTAACTGTGCCTCCCTCTTTTGCTCTTTTCTTTCATCACCAGCAGAGACTAGAGCATTCTTCAAGTCCACACATGGCTTCAATTAGGTCCTCTCATCCATCTCTGGGATGCAGGTGGCTATTATACACACAAATCCACTGTGTGTGGAATGAAGCTGCCACATTGTGAAAAATACCATTAAATTGAAATTGCTTCCGTCTGGTTCTGAGTGTGTGAGTACGTGTGTGTGTCCGGGGATGATCAGGAACAACAATAACTGGTATGCTTTCCGTTTTCCAGGGCTATTATTGATGGAGCTTGGACGTTTGTGATTGGATGATGGACTTTTCTGACATCTACAATCAGGTTAGGATTTTTGGATTTGTGTGTGTGTTTGTAACAAGCCTTCTCGGTCCTGTCTCTCATAGATTATTTTAGTTTAAATGTAATGATTTTGATTCGGTTTTTTGGTAATGAATGCATTTACAGAGTTAAGAAAACTAATAAACCTTTGCCCTGTAGTTAAACAAATAATGTGTTATATTAAATAGCAAATAGTAATTTAATTAAATTTTAGCTTAAATTCTCCTCAGAATAATTGTGTCCATGTTTTAAAAATTCTTTTCATGTTGAGTTTAATAGTAAAGAGTGTTTTCTTTTATTACTTTGTACTTATACTTTTGTACTTTATAGCGTCATAGATGCACATTAGTTAGCATGATTAGTCCCAGCCTTGCTAATGCTTGCTACACTTAGTAAGCTAATCTATCTATCCTTCCATCCATCCATCCATCTTCTGCCGCTCATCCGGGGCCGGGTCGCGGGGGCAGCAGCCCAAGCAGAGAAGCCCAGACCTCCCTCTCCCCAGCCACCTCCTCCAGCTCATCCGGGGGAACACCAAGGCGTTCCCAGGCCAGCCGAGAGATATAATCTCTCCAGCGTGTCCTGGGTCTGCCCCGGGGCCTCCTCCTGGTGGGACATGCCCGGAACACCTCACCCAGGAGGCGCCCAGGAGGCATCCTTATCAGATGCCCGAACCACCTTAACTGGCTCCTTTCGATGCGGAGGAGTAGCGGCTCTACTCTGAGCT
>VURO01030500.1:0-15754 GCA_015108175.1 Pelvicachromis taeniatus | reverse complement strand
TGAGACATGACCTTCAAAATAAAACAGGAAATACAAAAGCACAGAGACAGACTCAGAAACACGGGCTTAACACAGGGGCTTGACTACAGAGGGAACACAGACAGGGGAGAGCAACACAGAGACAGAACACAAAACCATAATAATCAAAACATGGGATAAAATAAATCAAAACCGCACGCTAAGAAAAAAAGAACAATAAACCACGGAACAGAATAAAACCAAAACACAGACAGCAACATATACAGAACACAGTGGAGGGGAAGGCTGAACACAAGACCAAGGGAACACAGAAACATAAGGGCTAGGGGTCTGAACAGAACAGAAACCAACAATACACTGAAAACGCTGGGTCAGGAGACCCAGGACCATGACACCCGTGCATGTGTCGGGGGGGCTTTTCAGCAGTGGTCTAATACAGGACAGTATATAAAAATGTAAACTGTGTATGTATTTTGATGGTAGTTTGAAAGGTTTGGTTTCACTGTTTCTGTCAGTGTGAATTTCTCTTCTTTGTACCCTGGGCTTGTGTTTTTCTTTTTTTTTACCCCTCCGTGGATTTCTTGTTGTGTATCTGCTGCACCTTTTGTTCACAAAGTAAGTTTTGGTAAAGATTTTTTTTTAAAGTTTTACTTGATAGAAAAAAATCCTGAACAAAAAGGATCAACAAAAGAGAAAATGATACACAGCAACTATGTGAGTTTTTAAAATACGCAGCTCCAGTCACGTAAAATAAGAAAGCACACCCTTTTCTAAACTTATCAGAACATGATAAAAAAAAAAAAAGTAATCTGGTACTTGACAGACTTGGCAACATTTTTTTAATATTAGGTAAGTACAACCTCAGAAGAACTACAAAATATGACACATTACACCATGTCATGTTTTTCTCTGACAGAAATTAGACCACATTGTGGAAGCACTGTGTGAAAAACTACTGTTGCTGCGTCCATGGAAATGAAGGAAAACAGCAGCCAGGTGCCTCTAATCAGCATGACCACCTCTATAAAAGCAGAAGTTTTGCTGTTTGCTGCTCTGCAGAATTCAGGCATGCCAAGGAAGAAAGACAGCAGCAATGATCTAAGTTACCGTGGCTACCTGTCCATCTGGGTGAGGACATAAGTCCATTTCCCAACAGTTTGAGTTCCATCATTCGACAGTGAGAACGTGGCAAACAGTGTAGACAGCTGCCAATCTTCTCAGCAGTGGATGTTCCAGCAAATGCTCCCCGAGGCCAGACGGTGCAATGCTCAGAAAAACTAGACAAACCCAAAATCATTAGTTTTTAAAGAAAAAGGATTTGATGTCAGCTGTCTGCTGCAGATGAAGAAAACAAGGTGTCTGCCAGTAAATTGCAGCAGTCGCACTTAATACTAGATGACGAACTAAAATCGTAAATGAAGCTAACAATAGCATTAACATCCCCGGAGAAGCCTCAGCCGTCAGATTCAATTCTTGCTCTTGGAAATAAATTAGAACATCTTCGAATATTTATACCAACGAACCAAAACCTCCTGAGCACTCGTGTTTTATTACGAGGGCCCATTTCAAAGTCTGGGATATACTAGATGGCAGCTGAAGGGAAATGGGCAGGTGTAAAAACCAAAAGTCATTTGGACGAGAGCCAAACTGATATGGCGAGACGACTGAATCGGAGAGGGCTTGTGTGGTCAGCCTGACACCACAAAGGACACTAAGAGGTCTCGTAGCGTCGAGAGTGTGACAACAACAGCATCATATTAACAACAGTGGAAATAATTTACTGTGCAGCATACACTGTAGCTGAAACGAGTAATAAATACTGATCACATCTAAACATCTCATTCAGACTATGGCACGCTTCCATCTAAAGATCGTAACATCAGAGATTTTCTTCACGGGATTTAAAGTCATTGTCTGTGGGTTTAAACCTTCACCCGTGATGCTAATATCTCTACAGTCGAATGGATTGCATTGATATTTAAGGCAGCTGCAGGTCAAAGCTTTATGGTAACGTCTCAGTGTTTCTTACACCTCTGATATGATTAAATGTCTGATGCATTTTTTTAAACAGTCATCTAAACGATTGTTGTTTTACCTTTAGTAATCAGCTGACCATCTAAACTAATGGTACATAAATAAATAAACCATATATAGCATTTAGCTCAGATCACCGTTATTAAAAGAGCTACACAGGCGCCTAAAAATAATTTAGAGGATGTTTTGCTATAATCCATCATATTTAGACAACCTCTCAACCTTTCTCATTCAGCACCTAATTGGTTGTTTGTATTGTCCAAAAATATCTTTTACTTTTCCAGTTACAAAGAAAGTCCTGTGCAGTAATGTTCGCTGGCTCTTGACATATTGACCCAGGCCTCCTTGTTACCTCAACACAGCAATGGTCTAACTTTAGACCTCAGTAGTCTGTGGGGCTTCAAGTATGACAGCGTGAGGTGTGAAACATTTCTCTCGTGTTGGAGCTCTGTGCTGAACACAGAGGTTACCGGGTCCCACCAGGATACAGTATATTTTGAGTGCACAGTTATGAACGTTGGCAGTGGGGAAACAACTGAATTAGCTCTCTGTTGCATCTGTTTTCTTTTGAAGTGTCTCGCCGCACTACGCACATAAACCCATAAGAGCAGCAGACCTCATAATTACACAGCCAAGACGCCCACCGCAGCCCAATAAATGACAAGATGACATAAATCTCTGGGTGTCTAGAACAAGAGAAAATAGACAACACACAGGAGCTGGCCTGACACGGTCCTTTCATGTAAGCGCACTAATCCGGCACTTCACCCTGCCTCCCACTGTTAAAGACTGAAGAGGCAGTGACAACTTGATATCTCTGAGCTAAACCAAACTTAGACACATAATATTTGGAGAAAAGTCTGTAAAAGATAGGGGCAGAAAGCACAAAAATGTAAGAACATGCTGTGTCTGACCACATCCTTTTATATGAGACGATCGCACAACAGCTCACTGAGGGCTGCGGGGAGGTAGAAGCCCAAAAAGTAGTGGTGATGTACTTCAAGCAACAACAAGAGCTGGTGCATGAATGAGGGAAAGATGTGACTGGAAAAGCAGATTTAAGTCCAAGGTTTGTGCGCTCGATTGGCCGGCTGATCTGCAAGCCAGACAAAACCAATGATCGTGAAAGTTGGTGAGCGGTTTGAGCATCTGACTAGCACCTTGGTATTACATCAAAGCATGGAGCATAACCAGATTACAGGTATTCTGGCCTGAAATTCCTTTTCCACTAGAAAGGCCTGGGAGGAGCAGCTAGAAACAGTTTGCCTGGAGGGTAAATCAATGCTCCTTTCTATTAAAAGGCTCCAGTTGAGGTAATTTTATCTGATAAGGATTCTTCCTGACTTCCCTGTAGTGGTTTCCTGAGCACATCCAACTGTGTTCAGCACATCCAACTGGAGACCATGCAGCATAACCACAAAATGCTGGTATGATTGCATATGCCGGGAATGCATTGGGATCCCCCACGACGCTCTCGGGAAGCCTTTCATGTCGTATCATGTTCCCACTGCTGATACATACAGTAGCAATAAGATATTTATAGCTATTTATAGATGCATAGTGATTTCTAACCTCCTAACATTACACTGGGTTTATATCTCTTCATAATCAACTATTTGACATGCACATATTTATGTTATTTTATGTATTTTATGGAATAAAAGAAACCCTAAAATGATCTTCTGTGATGCACCAAGCACTTTTCACATTTCTATGTTCTTCTTTTCTGTTGTCATTGTACTGGAGAGGATTCAACAATGAGCAGCAGCAATCTCTAAAAAGTCTCTAAATTTCTAAAAGTACAAGAATTTTCAAATGCGGACCAATAATAAAGCTAAAACTATATCTATGGCCGAATACCAATAGGTTAACTAAGACAACAGTTCATCAGCAGTGTAGCTGCAAACCGAAAAAAACACAAGATTCGGGAAAATTGATTTGTTTCTTAATGTTGTCGTCGACTACTTTATTCCAGAAAGCATGCCCACTTGCATATTCTCAAAGATGGTGGAGTCCAAATATTTAGTATAAAGGGAAGCATCTCATTTGCCTTAAATGAGTAAACATCACCCATGCTCCCCATATTTACCACAATTAATCACCTCATTAAACAGCTTAATGTGCGAGTTACAACAGCTCTGTATTGTTGAGGAGGTGTTTAACTGTGTGGCAACATGTGAGGACTTCATTCAGTCACACTGGGGCTCTGGAGTGAGTTTGTTTCCTACAGACTTTGTTAGTTGACTGAAAAGATGATCAGCAGGCTGGTTTTCCACAAACACAGATACTTGTTTATCAGTGCTAAGTAATGGAGTACTAAAACACAAGAATTTAACTTAGCATTAGCGAAGGACAAACTTCTTGGACGGTTTGTGAGATAATGTCATTAGAAATGCTTCAAAAGCCACCAACCCAGCTGAAGCTTCACTTATCTCACTCTACCCGCTTCACTTGGATGAGGTGTTCCTGGCAGCTCGATGCAGCACTGCCTTTGATGTTGCTGGATAAGTAGCTCTCATACTTTGGCTAAAGGTTGCTTCTTGTTACATGTTTCTGCTTCACTCTGAGCTGCTGCTGCCTGCTTTGCTCCGTGTGTAGGTGGAGGGACACACATACACACACATACATCTTTGAGAGGATAATCAGTGAGTACTCCAAACTCCCTTATGTCTACGTTTAGTCATAGCAAATAAGTGTCAGTCCTTTAACCGCATGTTAGCCCACTGATTTTCATCTGGGCCCCCGGTAACCTGTTTGTTGTTTAGGAAAACTACGCCAAAAAAATAGCTTACATGCTGTTGTGCCTTTTCTTTTAGGCGTCGGAAGTGGATTTCCTCTGAAAACTGACTTCAGTCCCTTACTCACGTAGTAACTTACTCAAGCTGCACTGTGCAATCCACCTGTTCTGCACAGTCACACAAACACACACACTGTCTATTTACAGCTGTCCTCTCTCCAAACACTAACTTTACGACTGCCTTTATGTGATGCCTTTTGGGAATTGTTGGTATTAAAAAATAACATGGGTTATACTTCCCAAATGGACAATGTGCTCGCCCATTTAGGCAGAATCAGAATCTGACTGTTATATAATATTCCCAAGAAGAAAATTTCGTTGTTGCAGACTCTCAATCAAAATACAATTTTGAAAGAAAAGTAAGTAAATACTAAAATAAGTCAAAAGAAATAAGCAATTCAATGTGCAACATATTAAAATAAATACCTCAAAGCTAAATAATACGATGTAAAATATAAACAACACATGGTAATAAGAACTAAGATGTGTATTAGTCAGCTATATAGCCTGAAATAGAAGAATATAGATTTTAATGTAAGATCTGCAGAAACTCGCAAACCCACTGAACTGATGAGAAAAGGAAATATTAATAATAAGTATCTATCGGCTGTGCTTCACAAATACTTTTTTTTTTAAGTAGAAAACATTTTAATCTGTGTTTTATTTTTTACTAAAGTAGAAAATTATATGATGATAAAACAATATTTTGAATGTAATTTCTGATTTTCCTGTTACAGGCATAGAGCAGTTGGTTTGACATATTCTCAGTCTTATATTAACTGATATTTTGTCCAGAATGTTGATCACTTCAGGGTTTTCATTCTCAACCAAGGACCTTCGAGTGGCTCTATACATCTCTTACTTGTGGGGAACAACTGAAAATTTGTAGGTCTGTCAGCCTGAGGGACAGGGAGACTCAAACTTATGTACTTAAGAGGTCTCTGAACTTGCTTCCAAATTACAAGAAGTAGAGTTAAAAATAAACCCAACCTAAATGCATACCGGCTTCCTTTTGATCTGTGTAAGCAGACGATTGTCATTTGTTGGCTCATTTAAGCAACATCGTTTAAAGGATCCTGCGGTTTTGTTGGCCCTGAGAACATGCTTCTGCTAATACTATTAATGGCTTTTCAAATGTATATGCATAGACTAGCCCCATTTAAAATCTTTAAACATCTCCCCGTCCCTGTTTTCCAACAGATAACAGTCATACAGTTAGTAATTACAGGGCAGCGATGATTGGCATACAGTATCTTTATCTCCTGTAACATAAAAAGCTCACACAGCTGCATCTGAAATGTTATAATTTTGGGTGTAGAACACTCAGTATCTGGTAATAAGAGACCTACTGCTACCACGGCGCTGATCATTTCTATCTGGCTTCACTTGAGTGTGAAACATCAAATCCTAAATTCTTTGAAAGCATGATGCTGAAAGATAGCAGCTTTATGAGTGTGATTAAAGGCCACAGTAGCAGCCTAAAGCCTTCGACAGTATATCTAACGTTAGGCGTCATTAACATTCAATGGGGCTTCCACGGATGGGTGAAAAGAAACTCTTTACAGCTGATGAGGGAGACCACCTCAGGCACTGACCACACTGAGAGCTTTTGGTGCACTACTATACATCGCTTTTTGTTAACTGCGTGGAAGTTGTTAGAATGGGGCTTCTACAGTCTAAGAGCTAACTATTTATTCAGCCGTTTAGTAACAACTGTTCAGTTATACTCTGTGTACCTCTTTAAATTATGCTTTTTCATTACGCTGGTATCCCCATTAAAAATGTTCTCTTTTGTTTTTTATTTTATCACCAGCAAGCAAACTAACATTTCTGTGGATAGAAGTGCATACAGCAACGACTGATCAGCCCAACAACAGCTTGCAGGGATGTCAGGTATCCTAGCAAACTCACTTTATATGAGCTACATGGTTACTATTTACATAAGCAGGTGGAAACCTGAACTGGAATGAGGCCAAACTATCGTGGTAACCTCCTGGGGTGAAAAATGAAGCCAGTGTGGAAGTACAAAAGACCAGCTGTTTAGCATTATTTGAAAACTTAGCACGTCACCTTCTTATCTGCTGCTATTTGGTGACAACGCTCTCCAACATGACACCTGTGGAATGTATATGATGCTGAATAAATGTAGACGACATACTTTACATTCTATAGAAATCTTGAAGTGCAGTTTATTGGATTCCTGTGTGGTGAGTTCATGAAGCCAGATTTCCCTCCCAGCGGCAGCAGAAAGGACGCTTTGCTTTGCTCACTTCTTGTGTTAGACCTGAAAGGACACTCTGTCCATCTTGAGCTCACCTGTGGTTGTGCTCCAAAATAAATGTACTCATCAGACCTCAACAAATATTAGAGAAAGACTAAATTGTGCGCCCAAAATAATTTTCTTTACATTACAAATGAGAGTTTGGTAAAAGGAGGAGGAAGGAAAAAGGGACTCGTGTCAAACATATACAGTGGTCAGAAGTTTACGAATGTCATGCTAACTTTAGGCTTAGAACGATTTTCTTTGAACTGGTCTTTTTCCAGGGTGGGTTGTTTGTATAGCATACATCTTTAAGCATTTGCAGAATGAATTTAATGTCTTGCTCAAGTTCAAATTTATTCTGCATTTTTTTAATACACATCAGGTCAGAGTTAAACGTACAGGCTCAAATATATACTTACATCACACTAATATGTGGTGTAATGTCCCTGAGCAAGTTGCACCTCCGTCAGATGCTTTCGATAGCCGTCAACAACCTTATGTCATAATTGTGGTTGAACATTTGGCCACTTTTCTCAGTAGAACTGGTAGAGTTCCTTTTAACTGACTGGCTTCCTAGCACGGACATGGTTTTTAACCATATTCCAAAAATTTCCAAGAAGGCTGAGGTCAGGGATTTGGGAAGGCCTTAGCTTACTGCTGGTCCAGAGCCCCACAGCATGATGCTGCCATCACTACTTGTGACGTTTGGTACAGTTCTCTTAGGTTTGAAAGCCTCACCTTTACTCCTCCACACATTCCTCTTATCGTTGTAGTCAAAAAACTCAGTCTTTGTGTCGTCTGACCATAAAGTTTTTTCTTGCTTCCCTACATGGCGATGTAAAACTTGCTTCTCTGAGCACAGTGACATTGATATTCCACCAGTTTGCACTTCATGGCACGCTTGAGCCTTGGTGGGTCCTGGGGTGTTTCTGAACATCCTACCCATTTCTGAGGTGACAGGTTGGGCATTTTTCCAGACCTTGGCAAAGTTTGTGACACATCTGAATAACTTGTAATTATATATAATTATTTGAACCAATAACCTTCGAATCTACAGTTGTCAACAAATTGCTCCTAGACACTATCCCAACTTGTCTATCTGTAATTCTCCTTCTTATAGGTTCACCCAATTCGTTGGACTTGATCATGATCACGAACAAGAAGTTCATAGAGCTAGGTCTTGTCCAGTCAAAAACACAATATAAAATCTTCCACTCCAATTGTTCCAAGATTTAAGTGAGTCTGTGTATCAAAGATGAACTACAAAATCATTTGTCCTGATCCTTGTGTCATGGCTGTGTGAAGGCAGGCAGGAATGGTGGACCCAAGAGCAGCACTCACGGAGGCAAACGTAAACTCAAAAACACTCAGAACAAACAGAAAACTAGCTCGACTGAGAATGAAGTAAACAGGCAGGCAAGCTGGCAGACGGAGCACACAGTGTAGAATGAGGGACGACGCGACGGCGAGCAGGGGAAGACGCAGACACTAAATACAAGAGGTGAACAGAATCGAGAGGAAACAGCTGGGAGACACGGCTGACACTGATTACACAGACGAGACGGGGGAGCACGCAAAACTGAATACACTGACAAAGACCTTCAAAGTAAAACAGGAAACTCGACACACATGCAGAGACACAGACTCAGAGACATGGGCCTTACACAGAGAGCTAACTGAACAGAGGGACTACAGAACCAAAACCTAACTATTAAAAAGAGTACATAACCAGAATAAACACGAACATAACATAATATTGTCCATCCATTCTCATCCTTATCCTTTATCAGGGTCGCGGGGGGCGCTGGAGCCTATCCCAGCTATCTTAGGGCGAGAGGCGGGGTACACCCTGGACAGGTCGCCAGTCTGTTGCAGGGCTAACACACATAGACAGACAACCAGTCGCACTCACAGTCACTCCCGCATTCACACCTATGGGCAATTTAGATTTTCCAATTAACCTATCCCCACTAAGTGCACGTCTTTGGACTGTGGGAGGAAGCCGGAGTACCCGGAGAGAACCCACGCAAACACGATAATATTAATAAACACAAAATGCTGAGTCATCAGTCTCAGGACCATGACACCTCACGTGCTCAGGTCTTTACAGTAGTTCCAAACGTGAGCTTGTAAGCATTTTTATAAACCTTTGTGGATTACAGAAAACACGACATAAATGTAAACCTGTGCAGACAGTTCTGGGGTTTGGTTTCAGGGTTTTAAAGATGTATGCTCTATACAGGCTTCCTCCAACATTTCATTCAACAAACAGGCATTCAAAGTATGTTGTATGTTGTGGTTCCTGTTAATCATTATGACGGTCAGTCTTCCCTGACTTTGCTGCAGGGAGAAACTGTATTTGTATGTTAGGCTTCATGCATCTGTGATGCAGCCCAAGTCACCAGCTTACTTAATCTTGAGGGCTCTCTTTACTTCACTTTCTACTCAATTTAGTTTACTCATAAATACTATCAATTAGGCATACAGAAATACATTATCTTGATTTTACTTGATCTTTTTAGGGTAGGGTTATGTTCCCATCTGTCCTTTATATAGAATTTAAACCTGTTTGCCAGCTTTAAGATCAAAATGCACACAGTAGACTCAATTTGAAAGGCAAAGATGTTTTCATTAGCACATGATGACTACCACCATAATCCTTCTAACAGTTCCAATGGTCACATGTTAGATGCTTCTGAGGAAAAAGCATATATATTTAAATGGCCATTACTATCCATTAATACTTACATCCTTACAGCTAATATTTATTTTCTATTATTTAATTCCTATCTAACAACCTTGTCTCTGTTAATGATGCACAGTTCAGTTTAAGTGGAAATGTATGTACTTACAAAGTTTTTATTAAGTAATTGTTCACCAAGTAGTTTGATGCTGGCCAGATTGCAGAGACTGCTTCTAGTCTTGATGCTAAGTTAAGCTAGTTAACGTGTGCCTTTATGACCTGATGACCAAACATGAGGAGCAGGAACAGGGAGCTCTCTGGATACAGTAGTAGCCACATATATTCACACATGGACACCAAATGTGTACCAGCATCCTCCACTTGGCAGAGAACACTTCCAGATCCTTGGAGAAAGTAGTTTATTATGATAACAGGAACAGTCCCAAATTACTGAGCAGAGCGGCTGAGCGTCAACGTGGAGTTCAGAGAAAACTCAAAATAGCAGCGTGCACACTTGTAGCTGGTGGGTGTGGACACATGCTTGCAGATGTGTGCATTTGCTCTTTCATTTAGCCACAGCCAGCTTGCCACAAGAGAACATCCCATGTAGTGTGTGGCTATAGCCTACTGCTAGTGTTAATTTCTCTAACTGACAGAAATGATGGGGGGTGAGATTATACCAATATATAGCCCTACTTTATGACTCAAATAAGAACAGCAAATAAGAACAGCAAGAAATTAAAGCTGTCAAAATTCATTCATGGACTTTGCTAGAGTAAGCTACAGGTATTTCTTTCTGTTTTTTACCCTGCATGTGTTTCCATTTTGTCAAATTACTCCCATTAGGAGCATGCTGAAATAGCTATTAGAGGATCCTCTCTAATGCAGCCCACCCATAGATTTATGGACGCCTATTGCTGCATTACTTTTCTAGACTACTTAAGAAAACTTGCAAATGTGCTGAATCTTAGGTGGGTCCTAATGTCCCTTTGTCAGTTTTTTGTTTTGTTTTGTTATAACAGTTTACCTTTATTTGTTTTCTCTTTGTCTGGTTAAATGTGCACATCTATCACTAATCAAATTTAACAGCGTTTAAAATCCCATGAGTTAAACTACCAGGGAGCACAGGGACTATTTTATTCCCTAACGCCCATCCATCCGTCCCATCAAAGGAAGTGCTTTACACTTCCTGTGCAGTAAAGTAAGAAGTTGAATATCTTCATGGTTTACAGATTGTTTCTGCCAGCTTTGCAGTTTTAAAACCTTTTAGTTTGGTTTCAAGTCTCAGGCTACAGTTTACTCTAAGACAATAAAACTGCTTTAAGACCTTTCATTTAATAAGTTTGCACTTTTCATGTGTTTTATGATCTTGTCTATGCAAGCTTAAATTTGTATTCAAATTTAGCCATGGTATATTATCCACATTCAACATATATAATTCCTTGACACAGATCAGAACATTACCCTGAAAAACCTAGCCTACTTTGTCACCTAATCTGATCGATTGCAAATGCCTAATTTATGTTAGCCAAGTTACAGCTAGCTGGCTAACCGCCACACTAACATTAGTTTTTTCAGATGCTGGACAGTTTATCTGTGGTTGTGCAATTAATGAAATCATACATTTTATTACATATATATGAAGAACAGTTCTTTTTTGAATGTTTTATAAACATGTTTAAATTTAAATTCTAGTTAAAATTTGTCAATTTGTCAATGCAACATGTCAGCAGCAGCACAAGCTGACTGCCTCCATGCTACGTCGCCCTGATAAAGTCATTTGTGATAAAAGAGTCCCAACCAAGTCCTGAGAGTGTAATATTTTTCAGAAGATGGATATTTCTACATTGTAAATTCTTTTTTGGCTAATCATAGGATTAATAGTATCCAATAGAGAGTGGATTTCTCTGTTTCGTGAGCCACAATAAAAACAGCTTGAAGTATTTCACTTGACTTGTAATAAATTTAAAATGGTAATCTTTACCTTGGTTAAATGAATTATGAAAAAACTTTTCATAATATTGTCATGTTTTTGAGATGCACTAGTAGTATAGCAAAGGTTAAATGAGCACAGCTTACACAGAGGTCGAAAATGTTTTTAACATTTAATTTCCCACTAAGCTCTGTTATCAGTCAGTGTCTGAACTGTCACATAAAATAAATGGCAGCCACTTGCTGGCATAAATTGCCTCCCGTTTCAGTATAAATATCCTTAAAGACAAAAGTGTGTTTCCAGCTTTGTAAGATCAGCTTGAAGAAGGCCTGTTGTGGTTTCCTGTTTGACAAAACCACTGATTTGCCAAACAAACTGTCCTGTATGTAGAGAGTGGCGCTACCCAAGACTTTTTTGTGATGAAACTGCAGAAAGATACTGTCACTCCATATCACTGCTGGACCACAAAAGCCATTGTGGTCAAATTAAATCAAACTGTCTGACATCTTACAGAAAAGAGTCCCCAGAACAGCAGCATACATATTACTTGTAACACAAATATTCTCTACAGTGTTGGCACGAGATGTTCGGCAATCACAGAGTGCATTGTTTGCAAAGAGTGTGAGCTACAGCATGACTTGATCTCTTAGAAACTACAGTCTGCACTGACCTTTGGTCCCAGCACTCCAACCTGTCCGACCCGGCCTGGAAGTCCAGGCTCCCCCTAGTTGGATGAGAAATTCTGTGAGGCAATATGGAACAAGAGTCGCCGAATTCAACATAATTATCTGTCTAACTCTAGACATGTTCCTCGTAATGGTGCAGAAAGTGGAAGAAATGCCATCCACAAGCAAATGGAAATCTAGTCTCTGCACTACTATTCAATTAGGAGAAGAAATATTGTAATATAAACACAATTATGTAAAATAAGTATACATTTAAAATTAAAAAAAAAAAAAAAATATATATATATATATATATATATATATATATATATAGAGAGAGAGAGAGAGAGAGAGAGAGAGAGAGAGAGAGAGTGTTAACCAGTATCTCATCGGCATCGGTTAACTCCCTCTGGATCTTACCTTTGGCCCAGCTTCTCCTCGAGGTCCTGGCTCACCAGGATGACCCTGCACATGAAGAATGTTGTTAATATTTAAATGTGATCACTTTTAAATAATAATTTCACTATCTTTTTATTTTAATTCTGTTGGTCTACATAGATACGTTTTTCACATTAACAGCAAAGTTTTGTAATTGTGCTGGAAAATGTGTTAGAAACAAAATAAAATCAACAAGATGATCATTGTGAATCTTTTAAATGTTGCTGGTAAAACAACCTCTGCTAAATGTGGCAGTAGTAGCAGCACTGAAAGACTTGTGTCCTTGTGTATTCACCAAAGACCAGCAATTAATTTTAATATAAATGTAAACACGGCAGATATCCACTGTTTAAGAGAGTGGGCATAGTGACCCAAACCGGTCTGACTTCTTTTGTAAAATGCTGTCTGAACATTTTAACGTATAGTAATGTTATATACATCACTATCATTATATTCATGCATTGCTTTAACACCCACAAAAGTCACACTGATAAAAATTTTGTGGGATGAAATTATTTAGCTACACACTTAGACTGCTCACTATCCCTGTGAGCAAAAAGGTCTAAAGCAGTGGTGTCAAACATAAGGCCAGGTGACTAAAATCGTCCAGCCAGAGACTCCAATCCGGCCCATTGGACGGCTTTGGAACATGTGAAGCAGGGCATAAGTTTTGGACTTTTAAATTTATACGTTTTACAGCTTTCACTACCGATAAAGACCTCCCCCACAGCCAATCATACAACAACAATTAAGTAATAATCTTAAGTGTCTAATATAGCTATTTCTGAGATAGAAAAAATAATGTATTTTTTGATTTAACAAAAACTTTCAGTATGATAATTACAGGGAAGTCTGAAAATTAGCTACCAGAAGTTTTTCTGTTATTTTGAACATTTATTTCTTACAGTTTAGGAGATTTGAGAGTGAATTTAAAAATCATGCTGACAGATATTTTTTATTTTATTTTTATTTTTTACTGCAGCAGCATGTACAAAAAACGCTGTTAGAAATGCTGTCATAACATTGGCTGTAGTTTTATTTGAAAAAGAAAGAAAGAAAACACTTAATTTCAGATGAAACTTTTTTTTTAAATTCAGTTTATTTGTTAATGATTTGTTATTTGGTGTTCGTTAAGTTGCATATAATATTGTGATGCATTATCAGTGGCTTCTTGTGCATTATAGTATAGCAACACAAAGCAGCAGAAAAATGAAAAAAGTGGTTAAGACACCATAAAAAATTTAAAAGAGAGAGCTGCAGAAAGAACCTAAAAAGCATTTGGGATTGTTATTTTCAAAAAGCCTTACCTTAGGTCCTGGGAGACCTGGTTCTCCTGTTAAGCCTGGCTCCCCCCAGTCTCCCTAAACAGGAACAACAGATTGAAGAACGGTCTATAAAACAACTAGTTTGAATAAGAACACACACTAATGCTCCTGATGTTTTCAAGATTTACCTTTGTACCTTTAGGACCAGGTGCTCCTCTTGCTCCTATTGGACCTGCTTCACCCTGCAGAGGGAAGTGGACAGGGCAGAAAAGTGTTCACTGAAATAAGCAGCATATCGTACTTTGATGTATCTGTTTCCTATAATACATTTCCAGAATATTCTAAGGCATAATTTGTTAGGCTTATAGTTTGATCGCATCTGAACAAACATGTGTGATGTCACTATTTCAGACGTCCTTTATAAATAAAGCCATAGAGAAATTTTTAGAAAGCAAGTTTTCCTCCAGATTATGCCATCGCCACATTTTACTCATTTTTTAACTTGTGACTGGTGTGTATACATTCTTGGGTACACAATAATTCTCACTCTGTATTGAACTCATCATCATGCAAACACTAATTTGCTGATAAAACACAGACTTTAAAAGCACGGGTTCAAGCCCCAGCTTATAGCAAATCGTTGAATCTCTAGTTTTATAGCCACCAATGCTTTAAGTGCAGTTTTCTTTCTTGTGTCAGACATAATATGATATTATTATTATTATTAATATTAAGCAAAGGCAAAGACACAGCCAAACTGATAAATAATGTGCTATAAAGGATGCGTGGGATGGGTGAATAATACAGGGAGGAGTCTCTCATTGAGGTCATATGAGGACAGGCAGCTCTGTACAACTCACGCAGAACGAGAAAAGTGAAATGTGTGTATTCAAAGATATTATCATGGCATTTCTTTATACCTTCATCCCTGGAAATCCTTGGGGGCCAGGATCACCAGGTTTTCCTTCTTTACCCTAAGAACAGTTCCATCATGTTCAGACAACATGCATCAGAAAATAAAACCGAATGAAAAATGTCAACAGTTATCAGTACTTACAGGCTTGCCATCAGGCCCCGGTGGCCCGTGTGGCCCTTTTTCACCCTGTGGCATAAAAGAATTCCATAATGACAAACAGAAACTTTCTTCTTACATTAAGGCACAACAGCAGCTATACCATAGCTCTATGAATGGCAAGGCTGTGGTTGCCCATCACTTCAAACTTTGGTGCCAAAATCTGCCCACAGAACGACTGATCCCATAACATTTACCAGAAGGTTCTTTCAGATTAGGGCTGGGACAACGTGTCGACGCAATCGATTACGTCGCCGCGTAAAATACGTCGTCGTAAAAAATTTGCATCGATGCGTCATCACTTTCAAAAAAACACATGGCGGCAGCTAGTAGCGGTAACATGTCGACTTAAACCACGCCCCCCGAACACGCAGTTCTACAGTATGGGGATATTTTAACCGAAAAGGAAGTGATTCAGTCTTTGCCGGCTTTGTAAGGTGGAAATAGCCGATCATAAAACGATCGTAAGTTTTCAACTTTTATACTAACGCTGGTTTTTACCCTTTAATTCATCCAGACACCCCCCACGTAGACACACACTCAGAGATAAACACCCAACCTCCGTAAATGCTAAACTCATTTAAGCTGCTTAGCAGTAACATATATCATTAGATTCATCGATCAG
>VURO01030492.1:0-14936 GCA_015108175.1 Pelvicachromis taeniatus | reverse complement strand
TGTCGCCCGCCTGGCAGCAACATGACAGTACCCCATCAGCATTATCTATATATCAATCTATCTATCGCTCTTATTATCTCTATATCTCTCTTATTATCTCTATATCTCTAATTATCTCTCTTATTATCTCTCTTATCTCTCTATAACTCTAATTATCTCTCTTATTATCTCTATATCTCTCTTATTATCTCTCTATATCTGTCTTATTATCTCTATATCTCTCTTATTATCTCTATATCTCTAATTATCTCTCTTATTATCTCTATAGCTGTAATTATCTCTCTTATCTCTCTCTCTCTCTAATTATCTCTCTTATCTCTCTCTCTCTCTAATTACCTCTCTTATCTCTCTATATCTCTCTTATTACCTCTCTTATCTCTCTATATCTCTCTTATTATCTCTCTTATCTCTCTATAACTCTAATTATCTCTCTTATTATCTCTATATCTCTCTTATTATCTCTCTTATCTCTCTATATCTCTCTTATTATCTCTATATCTCTAATTATCTCTCTTATCTCTCTCTCTCTCTAATTATCTCTCTTATCTCTCTCTCTCTCTAATTATCTCTCTATATCTCTCTTATATCTCTCTTATTATCTCTCTTATCTCTCTATATCTCTCTTATTATCTCTATATCTCTCTTATTATCTCTCTATATCTGTCTTATTATCTCTATATCTCTAATTATCTCTCTAATTATCTCTCTTATCTCTCTATAACTCTAATTATCTCTCTTATTATCTATATCTCTCTAATTATCTCTAGATAGATCGATAGATCGATACATACATACACATGTCTGTGTATAGAGAGAGAGAGAGACTCTCAGTTACAAAAACAGCTCAGGAATCACTGGAATAAATTGACCAGCGTTCTTTATAAGATGTTTTACAAGCAAACGGTAAATGCTTAATGTGCGTAAAGGTTAAAATTCTAAATGTGACATTTTAAATGGCAGCATGGTATCACCTAATACTGCTGCATTCATTTCAGAGTAGAGCTTAGCATGATGTACTTCCAGCAATCGACACCTAACCCAGGCGAGCTGAATGTGAGAGGTGGAGGATAAACCGGTTTGATTTGGGTAGCAGCATGTTCTTCCCTCCTTATCTTACTCTAAACAAGGATCACAGCGTTTTAATCCATCTAATTATTTTGTTTAATAACGTGTACACTAATGAGCAGTCTCAGTACGGGAACAGGGGACAAAAACTGCAGACATTCTCACTCTAAAGTGCGACTTTATATATCCATACTCTGAAAAAAAAGATTGCTACATATATACTTATTACTGTTGACTTATTCTATTTGACTTACATATTAAAGAGCTTCCTTGGAAACAGAAGAAATGTGCCTTTTGCTGTAATTTTTCCAATTTCTCTGAAGCGAATATGAGCTGGTTCGTTTAGCTGTTTAGTCATAGCAACGGGGATTTACAATCACACCAAGGCTGCACCTGAAAGGCTTAATCAAAAGTAAGACTATAATGAAAGCACTGCTAACAGCCACAATACCCTGTCCTCTAATGTCAACCTCAGGTGCACAGACAATGCTTCGACCAGTTTAATCAAACTCACAGTGTTGACTCCTTCGGCCTAGATCGTCAAGATAATACTGCTGAAATTCAGGAGTACCAATTGTAACAAACACTCTTTCAATCTCTTTCCAAGAAACCTTGAAAACTACTTGTTGGAAATTAACACCGCGACGCGTCCACAGTTCAGCAAGTTTTCAGAGATGACCAAAGCTGAAAACTTAAATGGCGCTTGTGCTCAGCGACTGCTTTATGTGTTGTTTGACTGTAGACGAGCCAGCCCTCAGCAAAAGTGACAGGAGATGTGAGGTGTTGTGACTCCTCACCTGCCACCAAAACCTCTACCCCGGCAGAATGACAAAACACAAGCCCTCAAGTGCCCACAGCACGACATAAGTACTTTTGAGTCGAACTTTAGTCCCAGAGACTTGTCTCTTCCTATTCTGTGAAATCAATGTGAGTGCAAACCGACTAAATATTAACATTAACGAAAGACCAAAGCAGAAAACCTCCAAATGCTACCAGAACGAAGGAGGAAGAAGCCAAATACATCCCGACATCCTTCCACCCGGGAGATCAGCCTTTGCACCTGTGACCAGGTAAAGTTTCCACACAGTCATTAATGGACACAGCGGCTGTTGTTTACTGAAGACTCCCCGCAGAGGAGACTAGCTGACCCATGTCTGCAACCGGTGAGTGGTACAAATGGCAAACATCTCTTGGAGTCATTATTTATGCAGGAATGCCCTTGGGAGTCTTTGCACTTGTTTACACAGTCACGGCACAGTCCATTCATGACGGCTCCGAGTAAATGAGCCGCTTGCTACCAATTTGTCCTGGACGACGAAGCTTTGGGGCTCTACTACCCACGGTTACTTTGACGCATGTGTGTGTGTGTGTGTCGGGGTATGGAAAAGAGGTTAACGCAGCACTGCTGTACTGTTGGGAACCGACCCGGAACTACGGACACAAAAGTCCCAAGGGTATTAGGAAGCACAGTGTCACATTTGGAAATAAATGAGGGAAGGGTTTTTTTTCAAGAGGAACGCCACGGACTTTCACCTTTGAAATGGGCTGTTTGTTTGCCCGAGGACGGGGACAGTGGTCAAAGTTAGTGAGCACCGCCTTTCACATAAAACCAGAACCAAGGCAGGAGTTTTATGGAGGTTGAACTCAAAGGCAAAGTAAAGAAAAAGTGAGTGTAGCATGATGTTCGGAGAACCGGTGTAACTTTGCTTACACAATAAAAGTGACAAGAGCGGCGTGTGCGTGGCAGAGATAGATAAACGTAGGCGCTTTACTAGAAATGTCGGCATTACGTTACTTTTCTTGTAAGGAAACGGTATTAAAACAGTCATTTTAGCAGAAAGATGGCTTCCTCTAAGGCGTAGATGCCGTCATACGTAGCTGCGCTTAAGTAGAACAAATGAGCAAACGGCGCACGGTTCGTACAGACGCCCAATCAAACAAATAAAACCATCAAGAGCTGCATTACATCGTTGTTTAAAACCACTGCTACAGTCTTAAAGTTTACTCGTCTAATGAAGAAATGTATACACACAAAAATAACACCGTGCGCTAACAAGCACAAAGTTTTACACGTACTTAACCAAAGGCTAAATGAACCAGTTTAATGAAGTAAAGTGGAGGCATATTGTACTGATGACCTCATGCATTCTGCAGTAATGAGAATCCGACATAATCATTTTATTCTCAAACTTTGTCCCCGTGCAGCCGCACACCACAATTAAAGCGTTCGACAAAAAGCTACGTCAAAAAGTGAACCTCCTCCGACTCTATTAATAACGTAAAGGCGCCAAACGTGGCTTATTGCTATTTGTTTTTAAAGATGCTCCACCACCAACGTGAGAACGTATGCGCGTTTTGAGCCTAAATTCACGTCTATTCGACTTGTGGTTGAAAAAGACACAAAGAACCAAAAGGAAACGAATTCAATTAAGCGTAAAGTACTGAAGGCTAAATGACTCCCCCTATAGTTCTCAGGATTTCATCCAGCGAAACAGCAAAAAGGGGAAGAAATGTGTTTAACAGAGAGGCAGAGAGCGAGAGAGGAAAGAAGCGATGGGATAATTTAACAAGCTTCCTCCTAAACCACTCCAAAACCTCCAGAGTTTAATTGCTGGGAGGCAACATTATCCCTAGCAACACTGTGTCTGTCTCTTGGCTGGGATTCGGTGGGTACCTGCTGTATCCACTCCCTGCACAATACAGCGCCCACTGAGCCATATAATCCTCTCAGGCCCTCCTCTTCTGGAGAACCACATTCAATCTCTTTGTGACACGGGAAAATCTCCTCTTCTCCATTTTTTTGTCAAGGTACGTGCTTCAAATAAGTCCAATCAGTAGGTGCCGTTATGTGTGCACAATGCTACAGGGAGCCGCAGAGGAAGGGAAAACAGAAAGGAAGAGTTAAATAAAAAGACGTTTGATTTGCCGCTGTGAAATTTGGGGCTACTTTCCATTCCTCTGCGGAGCTCCCGGGAGCGGCCATATTTCTGTTTATGTTTAAATGTGAATCAGTCAGATGGGCTGTTGGGTTCCTGCTGAATCATCCCACTCTCCCCTCAGAAAGCAGGAGGTTACTTTTGAACCAGCTGCCTTGTAGGAGAAAACAAGAAGCGAACGCCACTTTCTTCCCGACTCCTCTTTCAAGTTGCCCTTGAAAAGAAAATTACGACAAGGGCTTTGATGCAACTCAGACATGCTTCGACATATTCTCCATAAGTGCAGACACAAACTACATTATCATTCCAATGAGTTTGTTCCGATGTCTTTTGAGCGTCTGAGTATTGCACAAGCCGGCGAGAGAAAAGCTTTTCCAACAGAACGTGGAAACGGCGGCTCATTACGGCAAACAGCAGCAGAAGAAAAATGGTTCTTCGCCGTCCAGCGGTTTGTGACTTACGTCAATATAGCATTTGGAGACCCGCGGAGTGTTTTTAATGAAAAGATGTGGTACGTAATGAGAAATTATAAAGGTGGCGTTCCGAAGAACACTTCGATGATTTATTAATTTGAACAAATGACGACCTTTACTTTCCAGATTTTGTTCCCCATGAGCAAATATAACTATTTCTTTAAGGCACAAACACTCATTCCTTTTCCTTTATTGTATATTTTCTTATTAATTTCCAGGTGATGACAGCGGCATGTAATCCGTTTTATGCCTAAATATAGCTCTGCATCTTTTGCACGCTACAGATGCCAAAACGTTGCCTTTTTACGTTCGCAGTAACGCGTTTGTGTCCAACAAATCTCTGTTTTTAATACGAATGTCTTGCAGAAATCGTCCTACCTGTCAAAGAGGGTGAAGGTTGGAGGTGTCGGTACGAGGAGAAATCACTTGTTGTCGCACAGCACAAGTCCAATCGTTATAGCAGTCGCTTACTGCAACAAAACAAACAGACAGAGTTAGACCTGGTGGTCGTCGGTAACGGTCGCATCTTACTGTAAAGATGCTCTTTATTTCACCTCCATAAACGTGACCGAAGCTCATCAGAAATAATGCATGTACAGTTATTGTCCTTTCAGTTTATATGGACCCGTAACGAACCACAGGAAGGTCAGAAAGGCTTAATTGCTCTGGGTGGAGTTAATTGCTTTGCTACCAGCTCAAATAAATAAACTAAAAGAAATTAATAAATAAACCATCAGTTTTCCTATTCTGCCTTCGGCTCTCAGCCCCAAGACCAATGTACCCACTTAACATGAAAATATGAAATATATAGTTGACTTTTCCCTCTTAAAACAGTTTAAGCTGGCAGGTTTTTATTTAAAAAAAAGATTAATTACCACAGGTGATTTGGTAAATACTGCACAAAAACAGGATATGTGGGATTGACACGTGGTGTACTTCGCTCCATCCCACGGACAACAAACGAGGACGACGACACAGCGAGGTGTGCTCGCCATTATTTAGTAACATTTCTCTCTGAGCGCTGTGGTACGAAGGAAAAAGACACACCAGGATTCAGATGCACACACAGTCTCGAGAAACAGACTCTCTCCACATTTATCTTTTATATATCCCACAAACTTTCCTCACTAAATGATACATTGTAAAAAAAGAAGAAGAACAAGAGGTTGGCAACGACGGGATAAAGAATCTGCACTCGGCATCTGCGCGGACCAGTTGAACTTTAATGCGGCTCTTCACGTCCTTACAAAGATCCAACGCTGCTGTAGGAAATAAGACGGTGAGGTGGAAGGTTAGCTCGTAATCCATAACACATAGTTGAGGTTGGCCACGCCGGCGTCGATTCCTTATGAAAATTGTAATGGGCCTCGGCTCGAGCAGCAGCAGTGCCCAGCAAATACAACTGCGAGGCTTCGGCTCATTTGTAGTCAGGCCACGGAGGTCGTTTCTGAAATGTTTGTCAAAAACGTGGTCAGCTGCTCAGCGCCCACTCGCTCCCACTCGCCGCTCTGTTTTTTTTTGTTGCAGAATTTGTACCGTCGTGACGGCCGCAGCGCTTAGCCAACACGGCGAGCGTTTTAAGGAACGTTAGATGATATAAATTGTCAGTAATGAGGCACGGGGGACGGCATCCGTGACCTGAAGAGGTCGGCCATAACGTTCTGCCTCGCAGCTGAATAAAATGCATCCGGAGCGCAATTTAACAGCCTTAACATGAGCAGGTACATACGGAGAGACAAGCAGAGGTCCGAGAGGGCGCTGCGCTAGTCGCAGAGGTCACGCACAAAACAACAGCGATACACAAACACTGCTGACAAGGGGGAAACGGGACGACTGAGCGCTCTAAAATGTATGAAGAAATGGATGGAAGGGTCATTTTACTGAGCAGCACCATTAACATCGCTGCCCTTGTCTGAAATTAAGCTCGGATCAGTCACTCACACACACACACACACGCACACACACACACACACGACGGCACGCACAAAGAGCAGCAGTTTTTACATTTCTCCTCTTCTCGCCCTCGCAGAAGGAGAGGTCGACATTTTAACTGCAGCGGCGAGGAGATGGCTTCCTTTCACCTTGACGGGCATATAATGAACATTTTTCATTTTGAGCTTAGCTTCACTTACAGAGTCAGTCAGCTATTTTCTCTTTGAACCCGTTTTTTTCTCCCCTCCTGACATTTTCCTCTGTGGTTTTGCCAGGATGATCTTCACAGTAAATTTGTGCCCCTTTTAAAGAAATAGGTTACATTTCTGTTGATTTCTATTCTTTGCTTCTTCTTTTTTTTTTTAAACCCAACAGAGCTCATTTCCATAAAGGTCCCCACACAACACAAACAGCCCTGCGGTGAAGCATGAGACACAAACAATATGCTAATCACACCGTTTTCAATTAGAACCTGGGTATCTATGAAATCCATATTATTGCTTATTTATTTAGCATTTTGTAAATAAATAAATGGGATTTTTTTGAAACAACAGAACAAAATATACGACTGTGCTTATGAAGTATGTAAGGTAGCTTAGGGAGGGAAATGCACCAGTGAACAGAAGCGCACAGATTAGTTCAGGTGAATAAAAAGAAAAAGGTATAACAAGACTTTTTTTTTTTTTTTTAAGTTTGCAGATTGACAGACTTCTGCACAAAGACATGTTCTCACTGACCTCTTTGTAAAAAGTCAGGACTTTCCCAGCACGTAACTGTAGCTTTACACTGTGCCCTGTTATCTACAACAACAGTTAGCACTGTGCTGTGTATAATATAAGCTTAGAGCATAATAATGGCAGCTGTTTCATTGTAATAACACTGTTATTTTACTGTTCCTATTGCAATCTCCACAAGCAGTTAATTACTGCTAAATATGACTTTACGTTGACTGTCCGTGTGGCCCATCCTAAATATGAGACAATATCAGCACGTGTGCAGGAATGCTGGTTTTAACAGTTTAATGACCGTGCTGAAAGGAAGCCAGGCTGGAGGTGATTAATAATAATAATAATAATCGGCCTTCCAAAAAAACTGAAAAGCCCACTGTCGCGTCTGCTGAGGGAGACAGCTTGGAGAGAGGAGAGTGCGGACCCAAAATCAGACGACGGAGGCCGAGTGAGGCAACAAAAAGCGAGCCTGCACAAAGCTATAAACAAAAGCAAAGAAAGACAGAGACAAACCTAAACTGGGGTAAAACTAACATCACCTGAAGCCTGGAAACGTGTGGGCGGGTGAGGGGGGGAGGGGCAGAGACGACCCAACGACGAACAAGGGGGAAAACACACACACACAATAAATGCAGAGGGTAATAGAAGGGAGACACAGCTGAACCTAATCTGACGCACGAGACAGGGAGGAAGCCAAACAACGCAGGACGTGGGACTGTCAAAGTAAAACAGGAAATACAAGAACATAGGAACCAGCAGAGGTGGGACCAAGTCACTGTTTTACAAGTCTCAAGTCTTTATCCTCAAGTCACGAGTCAAGTCCCAAGTGAAGTCACAAGTCACAAGTGAATTTTGAATTTCAAGTCCTTTTTTAAAAACCATGTCATGGTAACATAATAACAATGGTAAAATATCAAGTCTTTTCAAGTAAACAGGTTCAAGTCCCGAGTCATTGGTGTAAAAGTCCAAGTCAAGTCACAAGTCTTGTAACATTTTTTCAAGCCAAGTCTAAAGTCATAAAATTAATGACTGGAGTCTGACTCGAGTCCAAGTCATGTGACTCGAGTCCACACCTGTGGAAAGCAGGATAACCAGACGTAACGCAGAACACGGGGGAGGCACATTAATAAAAGCCAAAGACTAGAAATCACCCAAAGGAGCAAGAAATACAGGCTAAACCGTGAGAAACCACTAAATTCAAAAACACCAGACCCAGGAGCGTGACCCCCACATTAAACATCCATAATAATCAAAGCCTAAAAAAAAAGGTACACTCTTAAAATCCTTTCAGCTGTGTGAAAATATTTCCTGTCATTTAAGATGAGCAAAATCACCACAAAGGAGGAAAAACAGAAGACAGTAGCTTATATTACCAATGAGCTAGCCCACAGTGCGAGTTTTGTTTCACTCGTGGGATCCTGGAGCGCATTCTCATCGCGACGCCATCAAAAACCTCCGTCAAAGACATACACGTTGTCCTGGGAGCAATCCAATAAGAAGTGACAACAGCTTGTGTCCAGTTTAGCAGCTCTCTGTCTGTCATTAGTCTTTTCATTCACATTTTTTCCTTCATCTTCATCACTGCTTGGTTCAGCTGAGGCGCTAAAATCGACTTTTTTTTTGTTTTTGGTTCAAATGTGCCTCCCCACAATCCTGCACACTGAAAAATGGCACTCGTAGTGTCTTTAAATGTGACGCTGAGGGCCGCTTTACAAGGGAAGTGAGAAGCATCTAACTATTGCCGTAAACCCGGTGCGTCACGGCACCGACGCCAAAGGACACCTTGTGCCTGTCTGCGAGATGCCAGCGGCTTTGACGAAACAGCACTATTTTACACCCTGGGAATGAGAGCAGGCTGGATCGTGAAATGTTCTGGTTCAGTGAAAACTCATTGCATGCATCTTATAACCTCAATTAGAGAAAGAAATGAGAAAAGAGCAAACCCCTCCATACCCGAGAGAACATACAAAAATGATTAATTATCCTTGAAGTCAAACTGTAAACTCTTATAACGATTTCAGGGCCAAAAATGCAAAATGCACCGACGTAACAAAAACAAGTCTGTCCAAAAAAAAACAACCCCCCAAACCCCTAACTTGTATTCAAAAGGCAAAACAAGGGCCGCATGCACACACACATTTGCCCACATTTGGCCACACAGGGGGGGGGGGGGGGGGGGGGGGGGGGGGGCTGGCAGGGTGCATTTCAAGACAGCTGGTGGAAACCGGGTGCGCTCTGGCTGCTAGAAGGAGCAGATTCAGGTGACATCTGTGCCTCCTGTTGCAGCGCAATAGTAGAAACACTAAAAGTGAATTACAACATTAATGATAGTACTCTGCAAGCTGTCGTTCCATATTACGCATCCATTATTCCTTGCATGGGTACTCAAAGGCATCGTGAAGGAATAGGACTGCCCCTTGCACCCCACCCACCTCCCACTTCCACAGGGAAAAAAAAGAGCCACCTCACTGTGAAAAGGAGCAGTTTATGAAGGGACTGTTGGGTTATGGAGGAGCACCTTCCCCTGCTACTCCACGTCACCACACGGCATGGTGCTGACTGGTTGACCGAGTCCCCTTCTCTCCATTTCCATCCCTCACTTCATCTTTCCAGCAAGCACCCCCCCCCCACACCTATGACCCCACCCCACTCACCGCACTGCCGCGGCTATTTCAAACAACATTTCTTTGATCTTGCCGCCCTCTACAGTTGAATGAAATCAATCTGGGAGAGATGTCATGTGTGAGCAGAGATGATTGGCCACAAGAATGCCACGTACTTGAGAACACGGACCCGGTGCCCTCTTCCTCACAGGCTGGTTGACGCATGGGTGCAGGCAAACGCACGGAGTGGCCGGCGCGGCGCATGCCTGATAGGCATCACACAGACATCTCAGAGCTGTCACCCATCCCCAGACTTTCAATAACTTCAAATCCCCTGAAAACTTGGAGAATAAAGGCAGAGTCGATCACTCATAGCTCCCCTTCTTCTCTTCAGGGAAATAACAGCTGAAGGAGAAAAACAAAGTCAGGATCCCATCCTCTCCGGCAGAGAAGCACTAACATCCCCGGAGGACATGGGGAGAACACTTCTTTCATCATTCCCGTTAAGACACAATAAAAAAAAGATTCATTTAAGATGTTGTGACATAAATAGAAAGCAGGTATGAGCCGGCTCTATGGGAGGATCAATGGTAATCAAAGGTGGATTTTTAAGAATAAAGAAAGCCAGATGAGAAAGTAAAGTCGGAGGTGGCGATTGTATCGCTAACACGGCGATGCCAGCCTGCGCCTTTCTATAGGAGTACTTGTGTAATTTGGATTTGTGCCATGTAGCATCGGATTGCCCCCCCCCCCATTCACAGAGAACATCCAACCACAGCTCTCACTGTGCCTGTGATTTCTTCATTCAGGAGAGAGTGCCACAAAATGTGTTGTACTTGAAGTGTTTTACAATTACCAGCTGATTATATCAGCTGCATTAGCATATTAAAAGGAAGACTACTTGAACACACAGATAATGTCTGAGTGTTGAAAATAATTTCCCCACTCATTATCAACGGCAGGCACTGAGCTCTGGGAAAGGAAATGTCGATAAATACCCGTAAACCTTTACTGTGTAAATAACAACAATTACGCAGAAATTAGATCAGGCTGTGCTGGTGAAAAGGGAGATAATTCTAATTAAAAACGTGCATATATCTGGGCAAGAAAGCAGAAAGCTTTCAATCTATCTATAGGAGTGAATTATTATTCACTCGAGTGTGGAAAACTTTTGAGCTGTTCACAAGCTGTCACTAAACCAAATCATTACACCGTTTTCTCCCCCCCAGCCCCACCAGCAGCCTTCAGTTTCGCTTCAGACTTATTCAGAAAGTGCAGTGTTCCCATCACAGTAAAAGGCACCGATAGAACATCAATACTTAATAAAAATAATGACTTTATGTGCAAAGTAATTAAATAACAACTGCAAACTTGTGCAGCCTCTATATGATGTGTTTATCCGTAATCCCCCTGAAGTTTTAACTTTGAAGCGCTGTTAAGGTGGACTGCGCGCGCTTGATGTGCTCCAGCTTTAATTTCGAAAAGCGTACAGGTTGGCCGGCACACCGGTGCGCTGCAGTGGTTAGCAACAAGGTGCAGTTTGCGCCTTCTCTCTGTGTCCCAGTGCCGTCCAAACACATGCATGGGGTTGACTGGGGACTGTAACGTGAGCATGAATGCCTGTCTGTCTGTGCATTAGCCCTGTGATTGACTGACGCTGTGTTCAGGGTGTTCCCACCCCCTCGGTCTATGACAGCTGGGACTCCTCATGTGACCCTGAACTAGATAGGTGGAAGAAAATTTATGGCAACTTGGGCCTTATACTTCTGTAAAGCACTGCTAACCTGTGACCAGCTAACTGTAGGGTTATTCTCCGTGACAGGTTTTTTAAGCTACGGCCTGACCTAATATTTCCTTCTGTATTTCCCTGCTAAGGTGATGGTACTGCATGAGACAAGTGCCTTTGTTTGGCTTTCTGTCCACCTCTAAAATCTAAAATCCAAGCCAAATCTTGGAGCGTTAGAGCGCGGGGAAGGGAAGAAGCCATTAAGATTTGGTAGAGATCTGGGTGACTTCCCTCTGAAACTGTGAGATAGGGCCCTGGTTTGGCCTTGGTGGAGGACTTGCTCTCAACGTTCTCTCTCTAACCCAACTTTAAATCGTCCTGTTTTACCTGAACAACATGAAACAGATAAGTAGCTGACAGCAGCAAGCGTTTGGCCTTGTTGATTCATAAATGATGTATAGAATTGGAGAAACTAAATGTTGATGTCTCCCAGCGTCGCCGGAGCAGTGCCCTCTGTCTCTGATCTATTACCACAATTAGAAACCCTGCCTATGAATATTTGACGTGATTGCACAACATACTGCAGGCGATCTCATCGTACTCTGTATGTCGCACACTGAGATGCAGTACAAGGTAGACCGAGGACGATGATTGGCACTGGCTAATTAAAATCCTGAGCGGCGCGTTTTTTTTTGTGTGTAAAAAATATGCAACGATTTATATGAATGACATATCGGTGGTTTTCTGTCAGAGACGAGGAAGAAATTCCCGCCTTTTGATGTCAAATAAAATGGACGAAAAATCTCACGACTGGAATCCTGCATTCTCACGCTGGAGCCGTGTCCTGTGTTGTTGAGCAGCTGAACGTGCACGTGGATGGGAAGGAGACTGAATGTCATGTAATTCATCAGGGTCCCTGTTTTTGTTCATAGTGCTGTCAAAGAGTTTCCATAAGTACGACTCTCAGCACTGGCAGGGGAGATTTCGAAGCTATTAACATTTCTAAATGACCGTCGTAGCCTCCCTGCGTATATGCTACCGTCATTTTGTGACGCTTTACCCCTTTGAAGTCCTGTGATGCCTTCAAGTGTTGAGAAATATTTCGTTTGACAATGGTAGGTAGATTTCTTCCCACTTTTTTTCCCCCCTGAATTCCACCACCGCCGGCACTGTTAATCAATACACACTTTTCTTGCCCTTTTCCTCCTCCGTACACATATCTCCCTGTCTGACCAAACTGGCAAATTTGTGCTCTTAATCAGCTTGCCTGCCTTGTCTCTTCACTGGAGGCTGGCGACACGCTTCCCTTCCCCCTTAATTCCCCGGCTCTCTACAGACAGGCACGCTGATTAACATGCACGCCCAGGTAGGAGCTCCCTCCAACACAACCCCACTGCCCACCATTATCCCCGCTACTCAATAGCACCCATCTCAATGCACATCTGTCGAGCTGCCGCATCCACACTCCTTAATTAGCTTTACAACTTTCCCCTCCACTCCTGGACAGAAAATAAGGGAGAAATTTGTGGCCAGCGCACAGATAAAACGAGGGAGGGAGAGCGGGAGACAAAGCGGGAGGAAGACATATGCTGAATGCTGAGATGGAAGATGAAATAGACTGTGTGTGTGTGTGTTTATGTGTGTGTTCCAGAAAGGTGGCGGCGTCCCACGAGATTCGCATTAATTCCCATCGTGCCCGTGCTCCAGCGTCACCAGGAAACCCTGTCCACCTTGCTTCTGTGGCGCTACCTCCGCCCGGAGGATATTTCCCCATCAGCATGTGCCTTATCTTATCTCTCCAACATCGATTCCCCTTTCGCGGCTTTTGAGTCGCTCCTCATAGGCTGTTTCAAAGCTGCTCAGACTCCACTTTGATTCTCATCCACCCCCCCCCATCTCCGCTGTCACCACCATCGTCTGCCCCAATGCCAGCAATGAAGGTGGCGTTTGCTTACGTTCAAAGTTGGTGCTGTGGTTGATGCTAATCCACTATTCCAGCACGGTGTGTTTGTCTGTAGCTTGGAGAAGAAGAAGAAAAAAAAAAAACCCCAAAGAAGTAGGCAGTGAGGAAGAAAGGGCATCCAATTAATATGAAATTGTCTCCAGAAGTCAATAAGGTTTTAGTTCCACTTGAGTGTGTCTAAATACGCAGAGTAAGGCTAATTATAATCCCATGGAGTATTTATACTATTTACGCTTTGCCCCTGTCATTACGACAGGCTGTAATCCCGTTGTGAGCATGTGCTGATGAGCCTTATGCCAGTTGCCAAAAATACTTAAGCTCGTTTCCCATTCCTGAAGGCACAGGCAACTATGTTATGCACAAACAATGTGAAATTAATCACCGTTACCATGGCGACGAGCATCGAACAATATCATAATCAGCGCTGCCATCGAGAATGTAGTTTCAATCCAGAGGGGCAAAGGTTGCTGTGGAAAGAAGAACAATGAGCTATTTTAGTCAATCTGCTATTCCACGTACATGGCAGCTTCATTAGAACTACCCACTGCGTGCATAACCTTCTGCAGGCCTCCTACCAATCGTCTCCAGCATTAGAAATACTAATCTCCTATGTGTATTTCACCCTCCATCCTTCCTTCCATCCAGCAATTATGCCCCCCGCCATCAAAAGCCATCAAAACAGTAATTTCACTTTTTCACAGGCAGGCTTTTCACATTTCCTTCCGTGAAAGGCCTGAATCATCCCCTTATCTCCATGGCTATTACACAGTGTGCATGAGAGTGAAAACAATGGGTTCGCCGTGATGAGATCATGGCACTTCATTTCTCCGAGGCCACTCCGGTAGACACAAAGACAATCTACCAGCAGCAAGGAGGACGGGGACGGTGAGGGCCACAGGATTTCTCGGTCACTGAGCGCAGGGCTGTGAGGCAGGTCATCCCCAGTAATAAGAGAGGGAAGAAAACGGAGAGGAAGAGGAGGAGGGAAAAATGTGGTGGCAGTCATGGTGAAGGGTCTCACAGCCTCAGCGGAGGCTTTTGAGGCCCTGAAACCAAGGTCAGTGACTGGAACTCAGACTCGAATCCTTTATTCCTACTTGTGTACGGAAACTCTCGAAGGACCGAGCCGTGCTGCTGCTGCTGCATGAGCCCTGTGCTGTTTGTGAGGTGGTTTGGTCCGAGACTTGTAGAGACAGAAAGAAGGAGCGAGTGCTCGTCTGAAGAGGATGTGGCAGAGTGAAGTGACAGGCCTGGGGATGGAGGAAGAGGCTGGAGTTGCAGGAAAAGACAAGCTCACTAGTGACTAAAGCAGCGGGTCTGAGATCCACAGTCCCTTCACTCTCTCTCTCTCTCTCTTTTGGCTGGAGCTATCTCAATGTCTCCAATCCTTCCTAATCTGTCATCGTCCCAGAGTTTATTCTAAAAGCCCTGGAGAACATAAGGTGGCGTGAAAAAGTTGTTTGTTTGTCACACTGAAATGTTTCAGATCGACATTTAAATGTTGGACAAA